>QFEZ01001279.1:30729-57814 GCA_003316425.1 Russula lepida
AAAAGTTTGGTCCGACAAGCTGGTAAACGTCGCCGTTGTCCAGGGAAGAACAGCCTGAGATCCACAGTCCATATTTCCTCTCGTCAATTCCCGCCTCCCTCTTTTCGGTCGCACGTTTTTCGGTAGTTACTGTGAAGGGGATTTAGTGATCCCATGCGAGTTGCATTAGCATGTACTGTAATATAAAGGGCAACTTCATGTTGCCTTCTCAGTAACATCTTCAAACAGCATAAAAGTCTCATGATTACACCCGAACATATGAAAGATGCACACATTATATCAAATAAACTTGGACGACTCGGAAGTCCGTGCGACTTCTCACTCACGACAGGTGTTATTCAAGATGCCTCGTAGGAATTTCCAATTTGCTAACGCCCCCGCGGTTACCCGAGTTCAACGTCCAACACGTGACCGTGACATCGCAACATTGCCCTTTGCCCTCTGCAGCTCTTCTACCATCACTCCTCCGCCACCGCCCTCGACTATTATCTTTCCACCTAACGAGCGGATTGGTGATTTTCGATGTAAACATAACCGGCACTAGCTGAGGTCCGCGTATGGCCCGTCTACACTCTACAGCGCACTATACACTCCTGTAATGTTCTCAACGTGAAAGTTGACCTATCCGGCGATCACCAATCAGACAATTATTAACAATTTTCTACACAACCCTTGTCATCTATTCTTTTTTCACTGATGTGACGTACTTGTGTCAGATTTGCTGTTGGGGGAAGACAGTGGAAGAATTTGGCGGAAAAACTGCGGTGCGTAGGCAGGACTTCAGTTTGGAGCGGATGGAGACATGTATTGATGGTGTGCAGTGAGAATAACAGTAAAAAAACTTAAGAGAAAAGCAGATAAGCAAGTTATCCATGGCACCGTACCGTGTAGACTTCAAAATCGCAGCAGGGCCGGTAAATAACAGAGCAGGAAAAAGGCTACGGTAAGTAATAGTACTTTCAATAGCATCTTGCCTTGATCAGGTCCTTTGGGCCCGCTCTTCCCAGTGCACCTTTTTGAGGACTCGGGATATATGTCCTTTGATGATCTGCGGGAACGACATCCCGATATCCCATGTTTCTCCAAGCCTTGCTCCTACCTTACCTTGATCTGCGCGAGGAGTTTGGTGCAGCTCGCGACTTGTGGCCCGTCTCGAATCTTCTAGGTATATTGAAGTGCTTTTCCTCCCCTTGTCCTGTTTTGCTGCCTCTGCATCGTGCTCCTATGAGCCCTCACCACTTCCACTTGCACACCCCCCTCAGCTCAAATCAGCTGTCCATCTGCAGCTTCTACCGCCCACCCCTGTTGAAAACCTGGTCCCGACGAGGACCGATGGTATATTCCCTGTGTATTCGGGGTTGCGAGCCTCTCCGCACTGCGTCCCGCCTCATTGGGTGTATCTTTGGTCTGCGTTTCAGGGACCACAGGCTTGTGGCGAGTCCTAGCTGTGGATTACTTTGCCTTCAGGATCCACCACTGGCTCATTTTCTGAAGTTGTGTTGAAATTGGGAAGATACTGAAATGGAGAGGTATCCAGGCGCGGATATCCAACCGAGCTCGGAGCTTCCGAGTCCCCCTGACGCGTCTTTTTTTTTTTTTTGGAAAGCGCTGTATTCCCAGTATTACGTGTGTAATTCTAAGAATGCATGCTAGGTAGTAGGAAACGGGAAGGCGTTAGCTCTATCTAGCGCGCTGGAGACAGCCGCCGAGTGAGAAAATATGTGATTGCGCACGGCTCCGGATACGGAACAGTGTGGGACTCAGATCATGTGACCCTCGAGGGCAAGACCTCACGCTTGTACAGTAGACCCAGTCGCCGGGGATGTAGGGGAGGTGAATGAGCCAACATGTCTGTTACCGGTGTCCCGGGTGTGCAGACAAGGGAAAGACGTAGGTGGGATGCAGACTCAAGAATGAGGTGTCGCCATCGACGACAGACTTGTACAACCTGTACCACCATCGTTCTTGGTTCCATTTCCCCCCCCACAAAACTGTTGTATTTCAATATAGATATCAGCCGGCGCGGCGTCACGGTACCTGATTGGCGTATCTGTGGCATTATTCAATCCTAGTACAGAGAATAAGCAGCGAGAAGGGTAGTATGAGGATGGATGGGCAGGCTGGGAATGACTCCGTCCGCAACCTAAAGCCATAGCGGCGGTGCCACCGGACCAGGTGTTGCTCCATGTGAAGTAGTGTACTTAGTTGCATGGGGTGGTAGCCAGAGAAAGGGGTGTGCCGAGCATGGTAGGATCGTGATATTCAGTACATCGACCAGGGAGGTCAAAGGCAGGCGGGAATTGCCGGGAAAACCGGGAAAAACTATGTGCCTCAAAGTGCGACTCAGAGACCCCACTCAAACAGTAATGTTGTGTCATCCCCTCCTTTGGCAGAGACCATCCCATTATTGCCGGAATTTTCGCACTGGGGGCAGGGCTATGTGCACAAACTCCGTAGTGATGCAGTTTGGCCTCTCCACCCCGACGAATCCATTTGTGACCCACAAAATTATCACGATCTGCATTTTTTTTACAGAACGTGGAGGTATACTAATTCAAAGGTGAGTCTTTTACTTCAGAGCTCGACCGCAAACTAATCTTAAGTTGCGGACCTGCGGTGCCGCACTTGCATCAGTCGCGGTTGATGTAGCGCTGAGAAAAAGGATGGCGGTGACACAGGTGAATAGTCACTGAATAGTCTATCCATACATCACGTCCCGTGGGCACTTTTATCCTTTCCTCCTCAATCTAGAAAAATAAAAAGCATACCGCCTGTCCTTCATTATTTACCTGGCGACTTCACACCTATCAGAAAGCAGGATAGTGACCCATATACCCCGATCTCCACGGCAAGTCCTCAGTCCCTTTGCATGCGACCATATAAAGTGCACACATCACATCTGCTGGCAGTGTCGCCGCGGAAAGCTCATTCTAGAACTCGAACACGAGGGAGAGAACTATCACGAAACTTATTAATGCTATCGTCGCTGGTCCGCGGGTGACATTGTAACAGTTCGGATGCACTGCAAGTGCGTCCGAGTCGGTGAATATACATGATGGCACAAACTTCGGTTATCCGCCCATGCACCCCTTTTTTGTGGTACTCGAGCTCGATGATGCGGGTTCAAGTACAAGATTAGCACGAGATGAGGACGTCATCGTATCTTGGACAGATCTCGAAGCATGCGTACGTTGTGATGGGAGGAACTGAGGTAAACAAGGGAGATAGTAGGTGAGAGAAGTACAGAAGACCGGTATGATCGCGGAGGTTTCAAGGGAGTCGGCTGCGTGTCAACGCAGCTTTTTTCTGAATTTCTCGTTGGACACTTCTGCAAGTGAAGCCCCATGCGGCGTATCTACACCTCGGAGTCGCACGTTCGGCTATTTAGATGGGCTTCCCGTGCTGTATGGCTTCGTGTCTCCCCGCCTATAAATTCCCGTGACCCATTCTGGACTTTCTTCCCCAGTTCCTTCCCACCCGCTCTCGCCACTCCCCACGGGTCGAACCTGATCCTACTACTAGTTGTGCCTGCTCCTTGTAGCTATCTCCAGCGAGTCAGCTATGGCCCTCTCACTGGCAGATGAAGAAAGGGGGTCCACTGAGTTCGATAACCATGGCACGGATCATCAAGGTGACGCCATGGTCGGTAATGATTTTTTTTCCTATTTCCTTCCGCCTAGATTGGAAAGAAGTAGCTGACCAGCCTGGTCGGGTGCACGCAGGACATTGCTATCGACGACTACGACGACCCAAATTTTGACCCAACAGCCCTTGCGCTTGAGGATGAATCTCCTTATCCAGAAGTCCGTTGTGCGGTTGCCAACACAGATGACCCCAAAATGCCGTCAACTACCTTCCGTGCTTGGTTCATCGGCCTCATGTGGGCTATTCTCATTCCTGGCGTGAACCAGTTCTTCTACTTCAGATATCCCACCATAGTCATCTCTCAGGTTTGTGGATTTCTACGAGATTTGAGTCTCTTTTTTCCTGCCCTGTTGCTAAATCGAATCCCGCGAGATAAGTTTTTTCCCCAGATGTTGACTTTCCCCATAGGCAAGGCTTGGGCTCGCTACCTACCAAATATTTCCGTCTTCGGCATCCCGCTTAATCCTGGGTCATTCACCATTAAGGAGCATGTCACCATTTCCATCATGGTCGATGCCGGAGATGCACCTGCATACGCTGTGAGTGTCGCCAGAACTCGACAAATTGAATAATGTCAGCGTTATTCTATTTTGTACAAGTACTTACCGTGACGACCTCCTTAGAACAACACTATTTCCACTCAGAAAGTGATTTACCATCAACATGTCCCATTTGCCTGTAAGTTTTTGGGTCTTCAAGTTCTTCCCGTCATCCTTTCGCTTATTAAGCTTTTTCTCTCGAACTGTAAAATAGATCAGTGGCTGTTGGTGATGTCAACCCAGCTGACTGGCTTCTCAATTGGTGGGATCTGCAAGCGCTTTCTTGTCACACCGCCATCTATGATTTGGCCTGAAAACCTTGTGACGGCAGCTCTTCTCAATACATTACACGCTCGCGAGACCTCAGGCACACAGGCGCGCGGTGGCATTTCTCGCGAGCGCTTCTTCTTGTATGTTTTCGTTGGCTACATCTTCTACAGTTGGTTATTTTCTCCTTGGAAACTTGCCCTTCTGCTGCTGCCCTAATTTGTTATTTCTCCTAGACTTCTTGCCATCTTATCTTTTCACTGCTCTCTCGAGCTTTTCGTGGGTCTGCTGGATAGCTCCGAACAATGCCAAGGTCAACCAGCTCTTTGGGATCAATTATGGTTTGTCCATGGGTATTTCCACCTTCGATTGGGGCCAAATCACAACCATCGGTTCCCCATTTCCCATCCCTTGGTGGGCTGCGGCCAACATTAGCTTCACCGTCGTATTTTTCTACTGGTTCCTCCTTCCCATTCTCTACGTGAGATAATACTACTTTGTCTTTTCTTTCGCGATTCTTGTTTATCTAAGTATCGCCTTTTGCCAGTACACCAACGTTTGGTACAGCGCTTACCTTCCCTTGGTGTCCACAGACATCTTCGATAACACGGGGAAACAATATGACGTCTCTCGGGTCATCAACTCCGATTTCTCATTCAACCTCCAGGCTTACAAGGCTTACAGCCCCGTCTTCCTTTCCGCGTCTTTTGTAATTTATTACGGACTTACGTTTGCATCCATCACGGCCATCATTACACACACCTTCCTCTACTACCACAGACTGGTCTGGAATCAGGCTCATCGCCCAGTCTCGAAACCATCTGATATCCACGCCCGCCTCATGTCTGTGTACAAGGAGGTCCCGGATTGGTGGTACTTGACGATTTTCGGTTCGTGTCACCTGTTTCTGATGTAAAGAGTACTAATATCTTTTCAGTGACCATGTTTGTAATCGGTATCGTTGTTATCGAGGTGTGGGATACAGGTCTTCCTGTATGGGGATTCGTGCTTGCCCTCTTGATCTGTATGTCGCCTTATCTTTTTTATCTTGCGCTTTCTTCCCCAGTTTAACACTCGTTTTGTTTTAGCCTTCGTGTTTACTGTTCCTATTGGTGTAATCGAAGCCACTACGAACCTGGAAGCTGGGCTCAACGTCATCACGGAGCTGATCATCGGATACACACTCCCTGGACACCCAATTGCGATGATGTTGTTCAAGACATGGGGTCATGAGACCATGATACAGGCACTTGAATTCACTAGGAGCTTGAAGCTCGCCCACTACATGAAGATCGCGCACCGCACGACGTTTTACTGTCAGGTCATTGCTACGATAGTTGCTGGCACCGTGCAGCTTGGCGTGCAGGCGTGGGTGTTCTCCAATATTGAGGACCTCTGCACCGCCGAACAAAAGGATGGCTTTACTTGCCCACACAGTGACGGTTTTAGTAACGCAGCAGTTATCGTGAGTTCGTCGTCATGTAATATAAGCGATTTTGTTTCTGTTGCTCAATGTTGTTTTCGTGTTGCAGTGGGGTGTCATTGGGCCACAGCGCTTGTTCTCGCCCGGTCAGCTTTATTTCAGCCTCGCCTTTTTCTTCCTTGTCGGCATCCTTGCACCATTGTTCCAGTTTATTTTGTACAAAAAGTTCAAAATCGGCTTTCTCAAGTACATCAACTTACCCATCATCTTCACGTGCGCGAGCGCCGTGCTTCCCTCTGGGCCCCTCAACTCGGCGCCCTGGGCGATCATCTGCTTCATTTTCAACTATATCGTCCGTCGGCGCTACTTTGATTGGTGGGCCAAGTACAACTGTGAGTTTTTTTAATTCTGATACTATCAAATAGATTTCTTTTCTGACGTGCGATCGGCGTCGGTTCTCGGGGTTGCTTTAGATCTGTTGTCCGCAGCATTGGATGGAGGTTATGCATTCGGTGCCATCATCATTTTCTTTACTCTACAATATCCGAAAAATGGCATGATTGGCCATGATAGCATCCAGAAGTGGTGGGGTAATACTGTTTACATGAAGACGGCTGACTATAGGGGAGTGCCCTTTAAGAGCCTTCCAGAAGGCGAAAAGTTTGGTCCAACGAGCTGGTAAAAGTCGCCGTTGTCCAGGGCAGAACAGCCTGAGATCCACAGTCCATATTTCCTTTCGTCAATTCCCGCCTCCCTCTTTTCGGTCGCACGTTTTTCGGTGGTTACTGTGAAGGGGATTTAGTGATCCCATGCGTGTTGCATTAGCATGTACTGTAATATAAAGGGTAACTTCATGTTGCCTTCTCAGTAACATCTTCAAACAGCATAAAAGTCTCATGATTACACCCGAACAAGACCTTTCCCATGAAAGATGCACACATTATATCAAATAAACTTGGACGACTCGGAAGTCCGCGCGACTACTCACGACAGGTTTTATTCACAATGCCTCGTAGGAATTTTCCTAATTTGCTGCGGCCCCCGGCATTACCCGAGTACGATTGCCCTTTGCCCCGCAACTCTTCTACCATCACTCCTCCGCCACCGCCCTCCACTATTATCTTTCCACTTAATGAGCGGATTGGTGATTTTCGATGTAAACATAATGCTGGAAGAAAGCGGCACTAACTGAGGTCCGCGTATGGCCCGTCTACATTCTACAGCGCATTATACACTCCTCCTGTAATGTTCTCAACGTGAAAAATGACCTATCCGGCAATCACCAATCAGGCAATTAATTTTCTACACAATCCTTGTCATCTATTCTTTTTTCCACTGACGCGACGTACTTGTGTCAGATTTGCTGTTGAGGGAAGACAATGGAAGAATTTGGCGGAAAAAATGTGGTGCGTACTGTAGGCAGGACTTCAGTTTGGAGCGGATAGAGACATATATTGATACTGTGCAGTGAGAATAACAGTGAAAATACTCAGTCATCCATGGCATACCGTGTAGACTTCAAAATCGCAGCAGGGCCGGTAAATAACAGAGCAGGAAAAAAGCTACGGTAAGTAATAGTACTTTCAATAGCATCTTGCCTTGATCAGGTCCTTTGGGCCCGCTTTTCCCAGTGCACCTTTTTGAGGACTCGGGATATATGTCCTCTGATGATCCGCGGGAACGACATCCCGATATCCCACGTTTCTCCAAGCCTCGCTCCTACCTTACCTTGATCTGCGCGAGGAGTTTGGTGCAGCTCGCGACTTGTGGCCCGTCTTGAATTTTATAGGGATACTGAAGTGCCTTTCCTCCTCTTGTCCTGTTTTGCTGCCTCTGCATCGTGCTCTTATGAGCCCTCACCACTTCCACTTGCACGGTCCCCTCAACTCAAATCAGCTGTCCATCTGTGGTTTCTACTGCCCATTCCTGTTGAAAACCTGGTCCCGACGAGGACCGATGGTATATTCCCTGTGTATTCGGGGTTGCGAGCCTCTCCGCACTGCGTCCCGCCTCATTGGGTGTATCTTTGGTCTGCGTTTCAGGGACCACAGGCTTGTGGCGAGTCCTAGTTGCGGATTACTTTGCCTTCAGGATCCACCACTAGCTCATTTTCTGAAGTTGTGTTGAAATTGGGAAGATACTGAAATGGAGAGGTATCCAGGTGCGGATATCAAGTCCGGACTCCGGATGTGTGCTCTGTGGCATCGAAGTGTGTGAGTAGCCTCTCATGGATGAGAAGAGACAAGGCGACGAACGTGAGCAGTGGGTGAGTCAGAGTTGTTCATCGTGTGATGGAGTACTGAGACTGGTGGGACACAAGGGCGGGTCCCGGTACTGAAGATGTTGTAGTAGGTGGGTAGTGATTAGACTGTGGAAGTGCGTGCGTGCAGATGAGGCATTTTCATGGAGGATCTAGGTTGTGCGAGAATTATAACTTGAAGGTGGTATCGCTTGCGAGGTGACTTTAGCGTTCACAGTTTCGACAAATCATCAAATCACACTCACTTTCATGAGGTCAGACAGTCATTTCCTCCCTTTCCCACCGTACACTGGGCTTTGGAATGATGCGTCTGGCTGGGCTTGCTTAAGTGACGTCTCTCTTCGCCCCCACTCCCCTCCCCCCTCAAGTTAGTTGATCGAATTTGTGCGCAGAAAGAGCGACCGTTGGGTCTCGAAGGCGGAGTGGAGAGATAAACAGTAAAAGGAGCTCGGCGGATGTCTTAGCGGATAGTCAGATGAGTACTTTTGTATAGCAGCAATCACTTTCTTATATACATACGGTTCTGTAGTCAAATGAAAGGATGCGCCAAAGTAGTGATGACGCTTGTAGTTGGTAAAAGGGAAACGGCTGCTAATCACCAATGTTGTAAGTTAAAAAGGCTACACCTCATGCTGTACGTAGGCTGGGGACGTCTGACAAGCAATGTAATGTAGCGAAGGCAAGCTAGCGATGTCCGGGATACGATCAAGCGAGATACGATCAAGCTACACACTTGCACCCGGGCACTACTGGCCTATCGAATTCGAAGCTAAGCGTACAGTAGTATATGCGTATCTGTCCGAAGTGTCATTGCAAATCAAAAGTCAGTCTGCATCAAAGGAAAACAAAAAAAATCCACCCAAATTCAGTAGAGAATATATCAGGAACAGGCCTCCAAGGCGTGGGTTTTTGGTCCTTCCGATAATGGTAAGGCCATCCTTGTACTTGCTTCAGCATCATCCATACACAAGTATAGCGCTCCCATTCTAGGGGTACAAGACGAGCACAATGCTGACTACAGACAAAAGGGATCTTCATTAAGTTCATGCAATTTTTTAAACTTCCAGTGTTATTGATCTCGTCATCCCCTCTATCGCGCAGGCTGGCGAAACTCGGAAGCACCAAATTTTGGCGTGATTTCGGAAGGTAACTTCTTCATGAGCATACCAGATATTCTATACCGCAGTATTTGGACAACTTGACCGATGTCTTGGTGGCAAAAACGACGGGTAATCATGTTTGCTACCATCTTCAAGTTTCGAAGCTTGCCCAGCCACAACGTATACGGATTGCTATATCAAATGAACGTATCGTTGAACACGCACCAAGCCCTGTTCATTTGGAGGACCGCACATCGCGCGAATACTCGCCGTTAACTTGAACATATAAAAACTTACTTGATAATTTACTGATGTACGAGCGCAGCCACCTAGTCCACTGCACAGGACATACATTCCAGCAAATCACTCTATTCTATCCATCACTTGTCCTTCCAAGTTTGGTCTACTTGTAGGAAAACCCTAGTTCGAAAGTTAGCGAAGTCCCTCTCGTGCAGCGATGCCAAGAATGACAAATTTACGTTGTCGCTTTTCATTGCCCTTGGTGGGTTGGATAGTCACGGTGGGCGACGCAGAGATCGTCGCAAGGTTGACCGAAGTGACGAACGCGAAAGCTGAGGCAGTGTGAGACGCAGAGGCCAACACAGTGGCCGATGCAGAACCCAGTGCAGCGTCTGTTGCCAAGGCCGGTGCATAGTCTGGTGCAGAGTCTTTTGCCGAGGTCGGTGCATAGTCCGGTGCAGAGTCCGTTGCCGAGGCCGATGCAGGGGCCGAGGCCGACTCACTAGTAGGGGACGGGTAGTAC
This sequence comes from Russula lepida, assembly GCA_003316425.1. NCBI lineage: Eukaryota > Fungi > Basidiomycota > Agaricomycetes > Russulales > Russulaceae > Russula > Russula lepida. The sequence goes on from QFEZ01001279.1 coordinate 40,727, forward strand.
TGGTTGCGAGTAGGAGTGGGCGTTGTGTAATTACTTGGCCCATCCCTAATTGCGACTTAACACGGTTCGAAAGTTAGCGAGGTCCTTCTCGTGCAGCGAGGTCGAGGAAGGAGTACTTACGGTGTCGCTTTTCATAGCCTTTGGTGGGATAGATGGACACAGTGGGCGACGCGGAGTCTGTCGCAGAGTCCGACGCAACGTCTCTTGCAGGGGCCAATGCAGTATCACTGGCAGTGGCCGGATCACAGGTGTAGTATTGGCGGGCAAGCCCTAGATCAGACCGAAGTTGGCATAGTCCTTCTCGTACGAGACCAAGAAAGGGGAACTTACGGAATCGCCTTTTATTGTAAGCCGCCCCAGCAGTCGGCTGAGGCCGCTCAGCGTAGGTCACAGAGGTCGATGCAGCGGCCGGATCACAGGCACGGCGGACAAGCCCAGCAACGGCAGCATTACCATTGACGGAGGACGTCAGGGCGAGGAATACGAGAGGAATGAATGACTTGGTGAACATCTCCGCAAAATAAAGGAGAACTGAATATGGAATGAGAGCAAGTAGGACTCGGACTGATCAAGTTAAGCAGGAAAAAAAATAGTGCAAGCACAATGGATAGAAACTACGAGGCACCAGTCCTCGATGAAAAACCAAAATAGGGGATAGACGCTGTGGTGGAATCAGAGCAGACTGGGGCTTAAGGCTTTTATACATGGGAAGACCCGGAAGCACCACCGACAAACAGAAAATAGGAAGATGTCAGTACGCCGGGTCAGGAACCGGGGTTGGTAACCATCACATAGCCTTCACCCAGAAACGCATACAGTACAAAGGCAATTAGGTGGTGCAAGATACCAGTAAAGCCGCCAGAGTGGTAGTCACCAGGCATGTATGATTAGAGTCGTCGGTCCGGGTGGGTACGGGAGTCAACATCAGGTAGTACCGCGGTTGCCTCATCGGTCATGGTTCCATGATCGTGAACAGCCTTGCAACCAGTCAGCGTTGTAACCATACAACATACTGAAAAAACCCAGTACGCAATTTTTCTGTCCCTACCCCCACCGCACGATTATACGCTGTATCGAACGTGGCAACTGCGATCAGCCATCAACTTTGAGTTAGAGCTGTAGCGATTTTGTGTTCAAATATCAACGACTTTTGAAATGGTGGTGCCATTATACCTTATTTCTGCTACGGCCACTCATGCGTGTATTAGCGGCCCATACTATCCGAAATGCAAGCTGTAGCTGGGCGTTTCCTGAACAACGAACAGCCGTAGTAGTACAGCTTTTCAAAGAGAAAGAGTTTGGGAACAATACTAACCACTCTTCCGCAACTTAGCCAACGCGGATATATTGCTCTTGTCGATACGACCTTCCAACACCATAAAACGCAGCGGCCGTCCTCTCTCTGTTTAAATTGTTTGCACATTCTCCAGGAATGTTCAGACTCATACTGTCATGTACGAATGGCAGCCACCGGAGAGCACGGAAAGACACGTATCAGCACGAAAGCACCGTCATCGACGTTTGAGATTTGAAAGAGGGTGATAGCCTCGTTCATAGGGTAGCATACACAAGGCTGTGGAACAGCGGACAAAGGAATGGCCTGCGCCATATGGCCCAAATCACCATCGTCATCTAGCTTTCTGGAGAAAATAACGCCGAAAAAGGGTCATAATGCTACTTTGGGCTTACCAGCACCAGGGAAGTCTTAACTCGGACGTTTGTTAGACCGAGCTTTGCTTCCATTCTTTGGGCTGCCTCGCTCAAACTTCCAAGGGATCGAAGCACAGTTCGTTTGCACTCCATCACTTCCAAGATACACCCTTGGCTTTCACAAGAACACTGGCGTAGAAAACCAACCCACGAAAACTGCGGGTCGGTTGATCACCAACATTATGGACGTTGCAGTGTAGGAAGTATGATCTTGCTACATTACATTACGGGAGGCGGAGCAGTCCGGTTGCCATCACACTGACCCTTCGACTGTGGGAAGCAGACCAAGAGGCATACTGGCCAAGAATCTGTACACTGAATTGGGATTCCAACAGCACTCACCTATGGCCCTCTACTACGACGACACAGGAGCAATCACAATCGCCAGAACCCCCTGTACCATAAGAGGTCCAAACGGTCCAAACACCTCGATATAAAGTACCATTGGGTCAGGGAAAAGCTCAGGTAGGAAGGATTCAAGGAGATTGATTGTCGCATAGCCGAGCAAACGCGCAAAACAGCAGATGGGCTGACAAAGCCGTTCCCATGGGTTTGGGTTACTAAGATACTTCCGTACCTCGTCGAGAAGAGTTTTCTTACCCCCGGTCTGTCTTTCTGTAGATTGGGCACGCCCACTAGCGAAAATATGAAATCTTCGTGATCGTGGTTGGCTTTGTCTTTGTCTCACTGCTGCTCAGGGTGCGGCACGCGACACAACGCGACCACGTGACGTAGAGTGGCAACTGCGGGGCGCTCCAAGTCGCTCAGGCTAACCGTGGACACACTAGTGGCCAGTAGTCATAGCGTGAAGACTGTGCGGGCCCCTTGGTTAATTGTCAATCGTTTCTCAATTCGCCAAATTTACTTAATGGCCAAGCTCAATCTTGGGCTCAATTGACAGACCGGCCCGTTGTCCTGGCAAAAATGGGTCGCCTTTCCAATCCCGTTCGGTTCGATCCTTCCGATAACACTACCTAGACCTTCTTGATTCACGCCCTCCTTGTTCTACTTGGACACGAGAAATTTTCGAAAGGACTGTCAGGGTGAGAAGAAAGGCAAGTCTAGCGTCGATGGTCAGGTCGCATGTCGATAAAGTTCTTCATCGGATTAAAAAAAGTGATCGGGATGAACTCTGGAAGGCATGCGAGTAGCAGTCCAGGCGATGAGAAACTTTTCGTCGCCTATCGAATCTCAATTAGCCAATGAAAATTGGATCATAGTTACGTGGTGGCCTACTTTCCGGTGGGTATGGATGAACAGGACGAATTTGTCGCGCAGAGCATATTTTGCATAATACGAGAGCTCCTGCAGCCCAGGTTGCAGTTCGGTGGGTGACTCTCCTTCGCCTCGTTATAGAGAAACAGAGACTTGGTGGACGAGGAGCGTCTTCACGTTGTTGAACGTCCGAAAAAGTCTGTGTACGGGCTTCACCAGTCCTCTCCGCGCATATAAGGACTTTTCATGTTAGAGGCTACGATGCTCCACGGCAGAAAATACACTCCTGAGCAGGTTAATAACTTGTGCTATAGTATCTGCCATTCGAGGCCTACTCCACTGGCACGCGCGACTGTACGTTCTCTTTGGCCGATGACCAAACATTCATCATTTTCGTAAGATTGCTGGACGGGATTCGCTACCCAATGAGGTCAATGAATGGGTTGCCTCTGAGACGACCGTTCGCCGTGGCAAAATCACTCATTCGTGACTTGCGCCCTTCGGGTCCGTTTCAACTTCGTTTAACGAAGAAATTCATAGATACACCGATCGATCAATTCTCGTTGCACTGAAACAAGACGGTGTTAGGAGCAGGTATAGGGCGGAGTGAAAAAATAGAAGAATGAAGAGCCTCAGCTTTGAAGATCGGGTCGTACGTTGATAAAGTTTGAAAAATAGGCGACTCCAACAAGAGTGGTGATGGTCAAAGATGGGGTATCCGAATTATGGAGAGCTCAGATGAGATGAGATTCCTTCCGAATTCTCGCGGCCGTCTTCGAAACCCGCACCTTGGGGAACATACTGTATGTCACATCAAGTGCCGAATAATGCAAGATGAGTAGAGGAAGGGAGTCGGTTTCCGTCCCATTAATATATGCGGTGAAGGCTTTTCCCGGGTTGCGCGGCATTGTACAAAGCTATGATGCCTTGCATAATTGCGGACCAAGCCAACTACCGAAACCGTTCCAGAGGAAGGTAAGAATGAGAAGGACGAACCAGAGGACGCTCTTTCCCGGGCTTGCAACCGGCTCAGGAAAAAGCGTCCTCTGGTTCGCAGTCGAGGGACGATGATATCGCTAGAGCAAAGGAGGGACGCACGATTTCCGTGAATTCACGGGCACGAACTAGAGGAGTCGAGCTACTGCAGCAAAGATTAAACAGGTCTAGAATACTTCAGTTCATTACAACACGCATTCCCTTCAACACGAGGACTCACGAAAATGAGGATTTCATCAGCGTCTTTTTGCCATCGCTTGACCATCTCGCCGTCTGAAAAGATTCTGCGTTGCAGTGGTGCTGCGTGATACAGACTAGGTTTGGGTAGTCTACCAGGGCGATAAATTGAACGTGGCTGTTCGCAAAATCGCAAAGCTAGAGATCGCGGGTGAGTTGTAAGCGACGATCGTAAGCAACGTCCCCAAAAAGGAAAAACCACGGCACCCAGGATTCCCGCGTGGTCCCCCACCGTGGTACTAACTGGGCGGCACTCTAGTTAACTGCGCAGATCGAACGGGATGCGGTGCTTTCAGAGGCCTATGGCCATGGATGCTAAATTATGTGCAGAAGTGCTTATATGCCATTCTCATATGTGTATTCTCTGGTGGTGTACATTTCGTAGATCACAAGTAGGTAGTAGGAAGTTTTCACGCGGTGCGGGCAAAGCAGGGAAGGTGCTGAAATGTGTGGGGGTAAACGCGCGAGGATACGCGACAAGTATCTATGACAATTTATACTACTTGTACACTACTTGAACAAGGGAAATAATCACGAGGGATCAGACAGAATATGTAAATGCGTATCCATGAAAACTTTCAGATATTTGGGTGCATGAGACTCAGGCGAGCTCGATCTCATAGCAACAAGTAGAGTACTTAGACGTACGTCAAATAGGATACGGACGTCTTTAGGTTCGTGCGGGACTTAGCTGGAGAAAACGTAAGGAGTTGAAGTGTCATTCGCATCGCGATCTCCGCGTAGGCCACCACTCACGAGTGCAAAACTTTCAGTAGCGGAAATTGTTAGCCTGATATCCACTTGCACTTCGAAGGCGCAAGTAGCCACATTAATTGTATCAGCCCCAGTGGGCTCCGCTGTGATAGCGCCAGAAGTGACGACAACAATGACGCAGACGAGCTCATTCGAAAGCTCAGACTCGCTCGAGGGATGAGAGTCCAGAAATATTCGTACCCTCGTCAACATCTTCGATATCGTACTAACGCAACTGCGTGCATTGTGAATACGGCCGAGTACGTCACATCAACGAGGGATCGGAACTCGGCCCCATCATCTCTTTCCTTCTGCAAAACCTATACCATCGGTTGAAGAAGTCGCCGTCACGCAATTTCACCTCCTTGAGAAGCACCGACTCGGATGTTGTTCTCTTTCCTTTCATCCGACTCCCAAGGCAAATTAAAGAATGCTTTTTCGAGGGCGAAATCAGGCTCAGGGAAAAGCATTCTCTAGTTTGCAATTGAGAGGCAATCATGAGACAAAGCGTCTCAGAAGAAGAGAGGTACCTGGATCTACAAGAATGGACTAGAGAACCTTCATTCGAAGGAACAGCGATGGTAGAACCCCTTGGACCTATCTCACCGGGTCCACCTGCCAGAGATGGCGCTGGCGTTGGCTCTCTGAAAATGACTGAGGCATCACAACGAAAAACAGCTGGGTTGGGAGACTAATCGGTCACAATTGTTAACTGATTCACTTTACTATGCCTGAAAGTTGTTCCGAGCTACCTAATGCCTTCAGGGCCTCGAACTCGGCCAGTTGCGACCCAAACCTTCTCCTGGACCAATGAGTCGACCATCGACGAAAGAGGGATCAACACACCTCGTCCTTCTCTCTGGCTCCTTCACCAACGTCATAAGCGATCTTTGCACCAAACAACGAAATCACTTGAACGACAGCGACTCACCGCCACAAAATAGAAAACAAACTACCTTCGCCCGATGCGAACACGAGAGATCTAAGGCTCGAAGAGAAAAAAAAAAGCCATAACAGAAGGAAACCACCTGGATATTCAAAAAACGAACCTCCCCCTCTCCAAAGTGTGGCACCAAAAAAAACAAGAAACGATGAAGAGCGCATTGAAGCCAAAAGTCAGCACAAGCCATTTTGTCAACCTGTCATGAAAGGCTGACAAAGTGGCTTGTTCTGACCTTCTGGCAATAATGGCATGGGACATAACCAAGAGGAGAGGAAAATTGCTCTAAAACCGAACGATACCTTAAGGATGGGTAGGGAATCGGGGAGTGAGATTGGCAAGGCTTGCGAGTCGGAAAACAGGTGGATGCGAGGTAGTGATTGTTTACATCTTCCTTTCTGTGAGCTGCCAGGGCAGCATTGTAGATGACGACGGCGAGGTGGGGTGGAGGAAAGCACAGCGCGCGCTGACAGGTGGGTGACGTGTCATTCGTCAGCTTAGTCATCCTACTTGAATGCGCATGTTTTTTCTCCATAAAATTCCCACTTCAAAAGAGAAAGACAGATTGCTGTGAGACATATAATGACCCATCAAAAAGTAGGGGTGCCAATCTCCATCATTGTGCCTCTATGATCGATTGCCAGGTAGCTGACTTGTGGCCCTTTGAACTAGCCAAGTCACAGAGAGAGGAAAAAAACAAAATGTATTCCAAACTACAACTACAGCTTTTTGTAAATACTACGTATCACTTGAGAGATGGTGCATCACATTAGGGTCGTAACATCGACGTAAGCTACGAGGCAGCACTAGCATCGTCACTATACAGTAGACATACAATAATTAATGGTACTCTTTACATCAAAAGGAAGACAAAGAAAGATGAAAGAAAATCCTCGAGTCACGGTATCTAATACTCCACATGTTGATGAGTTCCGCATGGGAAGGTGTTGTTTGTATCATGAAAGTTTTACCATGCCAACCAAGCGATGAAGCTGCGGGGATAGTTGCGGACGACGAGTTTTCGTGACTCGTCCAAACTGCAAGTAAAAAAGGAGGAAGCCAAGCATTTAGAAGACACGAACGAGACGCTGTGCTGCATGCTGCGTAGAGTTTACTTACATGATTAATGCCAAGGCGAATGTCATGGGTATGAAGAAATGTTCCGCGGGGATATTACTCGTCTGGAAGACGTGATGACTGGGAAGCACAAGTCAATGTTTTGTCAACTTCCGCGACAAGAACGAGAGGAAAGAGAGAACGACGACGTACAAGACGGGCACGTAGCAGAAGAAAATGCCTATGAGCAGCGCGCAGATCGCGGCAGGAATCGTAGCGCGGTTCACGCTCCATGTCGGTGGCTGCTGGAAGATACTCGATCTTCGCGTCCGCGTCGAGAGCAGGTTGCTACAAACCATTTCAGCTCCCCAGGCAAACAAAAACGAAAGGAAAGACGACTCACCCCCATTGCATCACAACTAGGGTGAAGAAGTACACGCTTTGCGCTTCGTAGAGCAGATCATTCGTCAGAGCGTCAGGGTATTTACCAAACTTCAGGGCCAGCGAAGAAAAGGGCACGCCATGGCGCTGCAAGTACCAGAACGACCTAGAGATGTACGCACATGCCCACCCTCGTCAGAAGCTTTGAAACATTTTGTAAAGGGAGTAGTGACTGACATCGACATGGCACAAAGTGACTCGAGAATGCCGAGGAAGCCATAAGCGTGAAGGAGCAAGCGAACATTTGCCATGCGCTCCTTTCGTACGTTACGCGGCGGACGGGACAGTAAGCCGGTTTCTGGCGGTTCGAGACACATACTGAGCGCGGGAAGGACATCGGTCTGCAAAGCCCCAAAACATGTTCATGTGAGCCACTTTTGTATGACACGATAAAAGCACGGGGATAGGGAGATTTCGACACTTACGCCAACACAAATTAGGATCATCTGAATATTGCTAAGCATCTGCGGGACACCGATGAAGACGTTGAGCAGGATAGGCATGAGCTCCGAGAAACTAGACACCCCGTCCATGATACATGTAGGTTAGAGCACCAAAGGCTGCGTCTGAGGACTGTCACCCACCTGCCAGCGGGAAGAAGATACAAGATCGTCTTCTTCAGGTTATCAAACACCAGCCGGCCTGTGGAAGCGGGCAGTCAGACCGACGAACGCTGAAGAGGACAAGCAACGAAGAACAGAAACGCACCGTACTCCAGCGCGACGACAATAGCCGAGAAGTCCTCAAGGAGGACCATATCCGCCGCCTCACGCGCAACGTCCGACCCACTACCCATCGCAATACCACAATCCGCTGCACGCAACGCGGGTGCATCATTTACACCGTCGCCCGTGACGCCGACGACACCCCCACGAGCCTGCATAGAACGCACGATACGCAATTTCTGTTCTGGTGTCGTGCGCGCAAAGACAACTTCTTGATACGTGCATAGGATGTCCTCCTGCTCCTCTGTGAGCGTCTCGAGCTCTGCACCCGTGATGACGATGCTTCGTGGTGGCGCGTTGTCGCTCGCTTCGTGCGTCATTATTATATTTTCTTTCTCCTTCTCCTCGGTCGTCCGATCCAGAAGATCCGAGGCGTGGTGTACTGTAGCCGCATTTGAAATGATGCCCGCCTGCGCAGCGATGGCGACAGCCGTCGCGGGATAATCCCCAGTCACGACGAAGAAGCGAATTCCGGCACCACGACATACACTGGGATATAGAGGTAACGTCAGAGTGGCATGAGCGCGAAGAGGACATTTCATCTAAATCTTTACGCACCGAACGGTATCAGGGATATCCGGTTTCAGTGGATCAATCAAGCCGACAAGGCCAACGATGATGAGTTCTGAATTGAGTCCGTCGATAAGTTCGTCAAAGCCTTCCGCATTAGGGTCGATATGCTTGGGCATAAGGTCACGATCTATCACGCGCCGCGCCAGTAACAGCACACGGCGACCCTGAGCCGCCCACTGCTCCTGGACCACGACGATGCGCTGACGGGCAGCGTAGGTGAGGTTCAAGGGTTTGTCGCCTCCAGGAGAGAGGACGTGCGTGCAGCGCGAGAGGAGAACATCCGGGGCACCCTTGACACAAAGTAGGAGACTGTTGGGACCAAACGAATCCCATGCTGCAAGTGGCGCAGGAAGTGGTCCGGACTCATCTATGGGTGGAACCGCCTCTGACAGCGTCAGCATGAATTTCGTCTGGAGGCGGTCAAATTAATAGTATTAGTGTTCGAGGACGTTGCTCAGGTTTGGACGGCTCACTTTAGAGTTAAAAGGAATCTTGTGCACATGTCGCCACCGTGCACGAATGGTATCGCTAGAAATAAGGTTATCCGCAAAGCTCAGGATTGCCGAATCTAGTCGTAGATGATGCAACAGTACGTGTCATGAGAATGCGACATGCTTCTAGGTCGATCAAATTTCCTTACCGGTCGCATCTCCGATAATGTTCCGCTTCAAGTCTGATGGAGAGCCCTCAAAGGTAGCTGCATTGCAGATGGCGGAAACCGCAGGAAGCTGGTAAATATTCTCAGCCACCAGACTTTGCGCCGATTCCAGCTGCTCGCGTAGAGTTGGGACAGTAAACATAGTGTCATAGATGGCGACATCTTCGACGTGCATCTTATTCTGCGTCAGGGTGCCAGTCTTATCCTGTGCAGCAATTAACACCGGAAATTGGAGGATATAAAGGGACATACCGAGCACAAGACGTTCACAGAACCCAGGGTCTCGACGATAGACAGCGACCTGCTCACCACTGAACATTTGATATATGCGTTGTAGACGAGGGTACTCACTTGCATAGAACCTTGTGTTTGCTCAGTGTGTGCGCGACTTTTGCCAATGACAACGTCACGGCAACCGGTAGACCCTCCGGGATGAAAGCGACTGACAAATAATTAGAATTCGGCCGAGGGCGATCGAAAGATGAATTACCCATGACTGAGACAACGTCGATAAGAAGCGCCGAGGTGTTGATGTAGCCCGGATAGCTATTTCTCAACCTAAATCAGAAGAAGAAAAAGTACCTGAGCATCGCTTCCACGCAATCATGTCAACTGAGAGGGACAGTACTCACCATGCAGCCCATAGGATGACGATAAAAATGGCCAGGACCGTAGCAAGGCTGCCGATGATTATGACAAAGCGGAAGATTTCGCGTTGTAATGTTGTCATCGATGATGACTCGGCCGCAGATAGCTTCGCGATGCGCCCACTGGAAGTGTCATGGATACGGAGTGAGACATTGATGCTCGGGATAAGATGGTAATCGACACATACAAGACAGTGTTGTCACCGATTTGGAAGACGAGGCCAAGGCCAGATCCATTGACACAGAGTGTCCCTTGAAGAGCGATGTTTTTTGTCTAGATGACAGTCATCAGAAGGAAACACATGGGAGGAACGAGCCTGGACATGACCGATACGCACCTCAAGAATGTTGTCATTCGTCTTTTCTAAGCGTCCGGCGACCGGTTCGCTCTACAATAGGACGTTAGCGGAGAAAAGAAACGGCACGAGGATTGCAGTATATGCTACGTAATAACATACCTCCCCAGTAAGCACACTCCTATCGAATCTCAGGTCACTAGAAGCGTCAATGAGCCTAACGTCCGCGGGAACCTTCTGGCCCATAACCAGGTGAACAATGTCCCCAGGGACGAGCGAAGCAGCGGGGAGGCTCGTCTGCACACCATCTCGGAGGACGACGACATCAGCGGGGAGCATACCCTTGATAGAAGCCATGACACGCGAGGTCGAAAAGTCTTGCCACGCATTGAATGCCGCCTGAAGAAAAACGACGACGAGAAGGACGACGGCAAGAGCAAGGTTAGACGCCTGCGGGTTCGGATTTCCCAACGGCTTCCTGCAGATTCAACGTTACAAGTTACGTATGTGAGGAAAGGAAGAATGCCGTACCAAGCAATGAAACAGACGATGCTGGCGGCCAGCAGCAGGCTACCAAAGCCGCCAAAAATCCAGCCGATGACCTTGCGCAGCATACGTCTTGGAGGCGGCGAGATCTGGTTAGCACCGTATTGCGCGGTGCGGCGCTGTGCCTGCGCAGCATCGAGACCAGTCTTTGGCGCAACCGCTAACCGGCGGAGCGCCTCATCGATGGATACACGGTGCCAATCAAGTTCGGATAGGTCTAGAGTAACGGGGAGAACCCGGAGAAGGGAAGGAATGTTAGTGATTTTCAGGTGGGGAGAGCGGGACAGGGCTAACCTCTGGCTGCACTTTTGGGCGCCCTGGCGTTGCCGCCTTGGTCTGACCTCCTGCTGTGTTCCAAATGCAGGCTCAGCGTACGGTACTCGATGGGGAGACGCGCCGAGGGCGGTACGGTCGGCGCTTGTATTGAAAGTGTTCTGCGCGTCATGAGAATGAGGTTGCGATCACGGTCGTGGTGCCTGCTCTGAGTTGGGACGATGGTGATCCGCTGGTTCTCGACATCGTTTGACATGGTGAAGAGCGGGGAACAAGAAAAAGCTTATGGGGATCCTCCTTGGACGGGGTATTTCCTGCATTATTTAACGGGTGAGGGTGAGGGGCCACTGGTCCATGCGGTCCAGGTGAGACCGTAAAGCCATTGGAGAGAAATTTACGGGTATATTTGTTTGAAACGTGTGACCCCGTTCCAGGGGTCATTCTGTTGGTTGGAGCGGGACGAGAGAAAATTGCGATGGGCATTATTGTTTGAAAATGCGTGACCCGGTTCCTCGGGGTCAGAGTTGTTTTTTGCGGGATATTCGCTGTACAGTTCCCACTTGAAATTTCCAGCCAAACACGGGTCATTCGGGTTGAAAACCCCTGACTGTCGGTCGCGGAAGACGAGCTGAAATGACGAGCTGCGGCAATAGTGGGAGCCGGAGCACTGCTCGGATCGGATCTATTCCATTGCACAACCCTACATCACACAATACAATCCAGAGTTTCCGACTGGACCCGAAAGCACAGCCTTTCAACGTTCAACGTTCAACTACGGGTGGTGAGCTGTACCTGTATAGACGTCATACCTGTGTCCGGGGTAATCTTGGGCAGAGGGGTACTAACCGACGGATAGAGAATTCAAGTTCTGAAATTCGCCAACCAAGACCAAATTGAAACAATTGCAACGACAACGACGTTATCGAGAGTTTATCAAGTCATCGCCTCCATCCCGAAAACCCCTCGTACTGCAATGGCATATCCGTCAAATTGTGCGTCATTGCGTTGTTGCTGTTCTGCTTAGCCGCGCGCGTCACACGTGACCAAGCCGAAGCCGAGGATTTTACGATTTTATTTTATTACCTGCAGCGTCGGAGTTTGGAGCAGGGTCTTGGTGGCCGGCTAGGGAGCGGAGCGATTTCCTCGTCGTTCTCTTCAACCATTCTCTGCCAATTGGCACCTAAGTAACTTAGTAAATCAGCAGAGAATCGCCCCAGCAACAACAGCCACTCAACCATCGGGCCTGTTGGATCACCAGCTCACCTCTCAGGATCTCAGGTTGGACCCACAGCCGACAGCGCTTCACGCTTGCCCGTATACCCAGCAATCTCACACTTGCACAATCACATTCTCACTGCATGACCCCCAGCTGTAGATCGCCTCCTCGCTCGCAACACTCACTATCTATTAGATACGCTCCCAGGCGCCAAGATCACACACTAATTGCACCTCCTGCTCATATCCTCATCGCGTGCTATCTCATTTACCCCACATCTTCTCGGTCCACCTAGCCTCGCGTAGCCAACGCGCCATTGCCTTTTGCCAAGATCTTGCGTACTGCCGGACTTCTGTTGGGCTTCTGACTGAGCTGTCTTCATGGCTTGGCTTGCACTCCCGAATCCCCCGTACAAACGCGCGTGGCTTCACCTCGATGCCGTGAGTGCCAGTGACTCGGAAGTGGAAGCTGGTACGATAACGGAGCTAACGAAAACTGAGGAAGCCATATAAGCTTCGTCAAACGCAAATATTGCTCATGGCAGTCTTGGTGACTTTTTCCTCTGATCAGGCAAATGTTTTGGGTTTACGAGCTCAGATAGGCATTTCCCTGCATCTCCCAAACCCTTTACGTGTGGAACAAGATATGGAACTCTAAGTGGAACTTGACTGCCAAGGCTGGATGTACAAATCGCTTCTTTTTAGGTGAGACTCATTGCAACAGAAATTGGGTGCATTGGAGGCAAGGTGATAGTGCGAAGCACTGCTAGCTGAGCCAGCAGGACGTGCATTACAGTAGTGCAACGTGGCGGGGTCTTGTGGCACTTTCGGTACTTTCTGACTTTTTTTGCTTGCAGCGCGCGGAGCCCACCACGCCGCGAGGCCATGGGACTTTATTATATAATGACTGTATTCTGTAGTTGCTGCTCTACTGTCTCCCCTCTTCCATTTATTAAAAAAGCACGCTAGATTTTCCCAAAATAGTATGTCGGAATCCGGCTGACCCGCTTCCCCGGTAGTGTTCAGCAAGCATACGTCAAAATCCTCTGAAATATTATCCATTTTGGCTTTCCAAATGGTGTTTCAGAAACTCCTCTGTATTGAGTAGAGATGACCTCACCGTACACTCCCTTTCCAACTTTGGGATCACGGAAACTTGACCCGTTCCGAATTTGTTGTCTACGATATCAAATACTGTATAACACCAAAGTGTGTCTTCTCTTCGTACTCGGAATGACCAACAAGTCTATCCTGCATCCATACCTCAAGACTAGTACTGTCCTGCATGTTCCTCAGCACTCAAACGTCCTTCCCACACCACCTTCCACAACACACTCGTCCCTCCTGCTGACGAAGCAGCAGGCATCACATCGGGAAATTGTACAAAAACTTTTCAACTTTTCAGCTTTTTTAAGCCATAACAAGCTCAAAAGCTGAAAAGTGAAAAAGCCAAACTTGGTCATGCTGGATGAATGACAAAAAGGTGTAAAAGTATAGTTTATGAAATGATTGACAAAGGGTCTTTTTGGACTTTTTGGACTTTTTCCATTTTTCAACTTTTTTTGCAGCGGCCAAAGGCAGCTTATGGCAAAATGTAGGTTACTTGTCAGCTTTTGGACTTTATGAAACTTTTCCAAACTTTTCCAGCTTTTTGGGCTCTTACGAGCTCGTACGAGCTCGTACGAGCCCAAAAAGTTTGCTGCAGGGTTGCCGATGCACCCGCTTCTGTCGCAGGCACTGGACGCGGCGCTCTACGATCTCTCCCCACCCAAAGTGACAACGCAGTGCGCGATTCGCGAATCGTCGGTATGATGGAACAGGCGATATGCTACCCGTCCCGCTCGGCACGACCGCATTCATCTCAGGGAAGACGATGTTCGATATCCTTCCGCGGGTGTCGCAGAGCGTCGCGGTACGCGCGAGAGTGCGCTATGTTCCTCGTCCGTTCAAGTAGATGACGCCTGCCATGCGCACAGCACGGGACTTACGATCGAGAGCGAAGGGAAGGGGAAGAAGTGCTTTTGGACGAGCTACCACCGTGGACAGAGGATAAGATTACTATCATTGGCGCTAGGTTTGAAAATGGGTAGGTCTTTGAAAACTTGATATGGAGGCTTGTTCCCTCGTCTTTTGGCCCTTGGAACAATCAGGATGGACGCTCATGGCCTCTATTACCCTGTGCACAAACTTTGGTTGATCAAAATCCATCAAGAATTGACGAAACTGTTAGAATAATAGTTGAAAATGTCGATGATGAGGGAGAAATCGTGTTTATGATGGCTTCTTTGTATACAGACAAATTCAAAAAAAATAATATTCATGGTACTTGTATACAGCACAACCCATATACCAATTTTTTTGAATTGGAGAGGACTGTACCCTGCAGTACGAAGGATTTTGATTAGAGGGTGACAATCTGGTTGAGCGGAGTTTGGAAGTTGGTGTTTTGTGATCATGTGATCATGATTGCAGCTGATCGTGTTCGATGTGGTAGGCTGCCGAGCTGAGATTGAATTGACCGTGACGAATGTGACGAATTCGTTTTCAAAGACCTACCTTTCGCAACTCGCAAAACCGGCAAGCCTTTCTCCACCCATTCACCTTACTATACCTGCCATATTATTGCACGGATCTGTTCAATAGATCCATTTGTGTGCCCCATCAAAAGCCGAAGGTGAAAATCCCACTGCAAGGCCAGTTCCGAGGCACATTTTCAAAAATTTTAAAAGACCTACCCAACGATAGTAAAGTGTTTCCCGTGGTGTGCGTTCCATTCCCTCCATTCCCCTTTCATCTGATCTTACGAGCCTCGGATCAGCCCAACCACGTCTTTCCTCCGTTTCGCAAAACGCTCTCTACGCTCTGCCCAAGTGCGCCATTTAGCACCCCCACCGGGGCACCCACCAAGTCGTCCTCGTTCAACCTTCCTTTCTACTTGGGTGGCGCCGGTGTCACAGGTCTCACCGCATACTTCTTCTACCTCGGCGGTTCCCCAGCTTTGTTCTCCTCCACTTCCGAGCCAAAACAAAACCAAGAAAAATCCGCGCTGGACCCCGATAATTTCCTCAATCTCAGGCTCAAGTCCATAGAGCCCTACAACCACAATACCTCGCGCTTCACCTTTGAGCTGCCTAACGGTGGCGCGGCGCTCTCGCCCATCACCTCCCTCTCCTCGTCATCGTGCGCCCGTCCGAGGGCAGTCAAAATGCACCCGTAGACAATAAGGGCAATTTGGCCATTCGCGCATACACCCCCGTTTCGAGCCCGGATCATGAGGGCTCGCTCGTGTTGATAATTAAGAAGTACGAGAGTGACGTTATTAGCAAGTATGTGCATGAGTGACTCAAGCCCGGCGACACACTTGCCATCAAGGGTCCCGCCCCTAAATTCCCCTACAACGATACGTTGCGCCACCTTCATGCCACCTTCCCCTTCCATCATCAAACCATAACAGCCCCTCGTTCCCTCCATTTCGTCCCTTCCCTTCCCTTTTTTCTATTTTCTCGCGTGAACCGTCGGAACTGGCCACGACAGTCGTCATCTCTTCGTCACCCATCCCATCCTAGCGAACGAATTTGAGGAAGTAGCGTTGATCGGCGGTGGATCGGGTATTACGCTTCTATACCAACTCGTGAACCACGCGCTCGATGACCCGACAAACCGAACGCGATTCACTTTGCTCCATGCCAACACTACCGAAGCCGACACCTTGCTTTTGCGACGAGTTCGACGGGCTCCAACGCGCGCATCCGCACACTTTCAAAGTCGTACATACTCTCGATAAACCACCCGTTGCTCGCTAGTGAAGCGCTGTCGTGTAGCGCGAGTGAGTCCGTGCGGGACGGAGACAAGGGGTCCTGAAAAGATAAAGGGTCAGCGAAGAACCGACTAGGGAGACGCACGTTGGCTCGGCGGCTCAAACGATGAGGCTCTTAGTGGGTCCGATTGAGGGAGAAGCTGAGAAGAACGGGAGAAGAGAAAAAGCGTCAAAAGACGATTGCACGCACACGAGAGAGGGAAGACTGGGGATGATGTATTTGAGGTGGTCAAGCGACTGCTTTTAAATACACGTAGACTACATCATAAGTCTTTTTGTGGCCATATGACCGAAGTACGCGAGGAAGGAAGAGAAAAGAGAAATAAGATAGAACATGAGGCGACGCACGGCTCGTGGCTACAAGGTGTCGAAGCACGTGATACTAAAAAACGTATAGTTATAGTACATCAGGAAGATGACACGGTATTTGGTGTGACTTGATGCGACTTGGTTTATTTGGCTCTATTGGGTGCCTTGGCAAAGAAGGACAAGTCATGGCAATTCTGGCAAGTTCCCCAAATCACGACGGTGATTCTCAACTCCCCCAATTCTCCATCGCGTTTGCCCAAGTTCACACCAATTGATTGCCAAGTCTAGAACAATTCTTGTTAGGGTTAGGTTCAAGTCACAGCATTTCTTTATCTGGTACTAATTAGGGCAGTGAAAACAATACCGCGGCATCCATCGAGTCAGGATAACAGTATATCGTGTTGGTTGTGTAGTATAATCAGAGTGCATGTATATTAAGCGATTAAGAACAAATCTCATACATCTGATTGTCTGCATATTTATTAATAAAGTATGCTTCAAACGCATCTAATGAGTATGAAAAATGAAAATCAGCAGGCAGATGTGTCGCCCCACCGAACACTGGTAATAAGTGTGCACCTCGTAAGACTGAGTCCAGATGTATTACAGTCGTTAGTCGATGACGTCCTACCATGTGTGGCCTGACTCTCCACATGCCGGTTTCCTTGTCCGGGTAGGCAC
>QFEZ01001280.1:0-23046 GCA_003316425.1 Russula lepida
ATGTCAACTCTGGAAATAGTTGTTGCATCATGGCCACGATATCGCCCAATTACATAAATGAAAGATCATCGATCACCGAGCGTTACTTCGCATACACGGTCGTTGTGCTCAAGTGCAGCAATAATGTTGTCGAAACCTAACTGTGAGTAGTCCCATCCGATTATGATGATAGGAAAGGGAAGAGAGATATACAGAAACAGCCTCACAGGTGTTCGGGGTGTGCAAGAAGCAGCAGGACCAGATAACTTGATGGACCGAAAACAAGGTTTCCCCATCTTCGGCACACGTGCACCAGAGTATGACAGGCATCGTATCCAGTATCGTACATATAGAAACCGAATATTTCTATGAGGGCATCTTCGGTGAGAATGTCGATTACCGCTGCCACCTGGGCCACATTCAGACATTCTACCATTCAGTAATCGTTGTGCGATGATGCAAAAAAAGACATATATCGACCTCATTTGATTGATTGATTCCCGGATTCATGACTTGTACAATGCCCTGCCGTCAACGAATCTTCGATAAAACCTTCTATCAGGATTGACAATCCAGAACCACTAGAAAATGATGGCAGGACGGTGCTACCAGCGGATTGTGGTGCGCGGCCTGGAGACCTGATGAAGGCCTGCTTTCCAGCAAGACTATTCAAAGCTTTTTAGCTGCATTATTGGTGTAGACATTGAGATCCCGTTAACGTACGACCGAGAGTTTGTCGATCAGAATTTGACTGGGACGAAGTCCGACGAAATGGTTTGCTTTGACTCTGAGATTGCAAACGGAGTCTAACTTCAACAAACAGGTGAACCTCTTACCATAAAAGTGCACAAAACCTATGACGTAATCGTACTTGGCCCTCGTTGGCAGGTCGTCGCTCACTGACGCTGAATATTGGGGTCTTCTAGTAGTGTCTACAGTAGCACCTAGCATAAATGTCCATATTACTGTATCATTATTTGCCCGATTACAGATCGGTATTCAAGACTATGGCACGTGACGTGCAATATTTCACGTTTGTACCTGATGCGCCGAGCGGCCGAGGATGCAACTCAACTTGAAACCCGGCCAACGGTGTATGTAACGCCTCGGAGCGGCGTGAGGGAGTTCGTGTAAACGAGGATAAGTTTCTTGAGGGAGAGAGAAAATCGCCCTGAGACGGCGAGCAAACAGAGAGGAAACACGAGCTGTTTTATTGCAGTTGAGGGAGAGTTGTTCAAACACATGAGGGCTCCGTTATTTGACTATTCATTTTGTGTCGTAGGACCAGGGGGCTGGGCGAGCGAGCGAAGTGAAAGAAAGCAAAAGTAGACAACAGACCATGTGGTCACTCGGGTGTCAGATGGCGTGACACCCGGCCAAGTACGTGTACTAGTAAGGCGCAAAAGTCGAGCGCGCGTGTGGTAAATCGAGGTCGAGTCGCGCAACGAATACCATGAATAAAAGGGGATACGAGAGCGATGTACTGGCATAATGTGGCATTGTGAGTCTGTGAGAGCGATCGCGAACTAACGTAGGAGATGAATGGATCGAGCCAGGCAATCCTGGGAATGAAGGAGTTGACGTGTCGGAGAAGAGGTCGGAGTTTAGACGCCCCGGACAGCTCAGATCGTTTGGTTAGGGGCCGGGGAGCTAGAGCGATGCCACGGTCTGTACGAGCGCAGCTAATAGTCGTCCACCTTACAACGGTTTGTTGCTAGCTCATGGTAAGGGCGTCTGTCACACTCCGAGAGGGATCAATGAATCACAATGATTCAATGATTCAGATTTCCGTAGACATTCTGCGAACACTAACCTGACTCGGAAGTCGGAACCGAATGGAGCGTGGCCCAAGTGACAAGATAATCCGTAGAACAAGACGTAGATAAGTCTGTGTGTTAATTAATGGCTAGTGAACTCGAAACGTATACATCAATGGTGCCAATGGTATTCACACGAGGTATTCAGAGCGAAATGGTAATACAGAAGAAGAGCCAGATGAGCCCTTGGACCAACAAGAGGCTATTAATAGTGAAAAGTCAAAAATGTTGATGGTGCGAATGTGTTTCGCAGGCGGCGTTTACTAGTTAGCTCCAACCACCTTCAAGCAAACACTAGATATACGCGGGTTAATTAATAACGGCCATGCAGTAATAATCAAGTCATGCACACGTACAGTAATTTGAAGTGTATTTGACATATACACTGCTGCCAGGGGTGCACTACAAAAAGGTTGATTGAACAGAACAGACACAGGTTGAGAAAGGAGCTTACAGTAGACGGCGGCTGGCCTTTCACTGTGTCAATACGATAGATCACGTTTGCCAAGCCGCCCGACACCTTCTTCAGCTCCACCCAATCGATATTAGCAGGGCCATCGGACGAAGGAACATTTTTATATTTCTGTGCATAGACGATGGCATTTGCATTGCCCGCATACGGCCCATTAGATGTGAGATCCCAGACGGGGACGAGGACACCGTTTTGTTGAACGAAATAGTATGCGCCGTCGGCAGTGATGCTATAATGATCTTTCAACAGTTTCGTGAACTCTGCTTCAAATGGATTGGAGCTCCAGTAAGAGTTCCAGTCGTTGTAAGCATCCTTCTGAATGGTGGAGAACTCTGGCTTGCCATAGAGGCAAGAGATGTCGTACATTTGGGCATAGACGCCAACATTGCTACCGGATCAATAGCTGTTTAGCTGCATTCCAGATATACAGCTCAGCGGGACTCACTCATAAGTACCCTTCGAGTTGCAAGTATAGTTTTGCACCCCCACACCCAGTAGGACAAGATTAGGCGGGGATGGCAAGGGATCGAATGACGAAGGTAGCTTCACGATATTTGCGGGAACATTGCAAGCACCGTGAAACGTAGCATCTCTACGCGAAGGTGCAGCGAGAGCCGCTGTGCCAAGGAGAAGGGATAGAAGGGATAGAGCAATCATATAGGCGTGAACTGGGAATCGGATGAGCGTGAATTGGGACTTAAGAGGAGACACACTAGGCAGGATGACTGAGGATGGGGTGTTGCGCATTGCTGGTTTTATAGCACTTTATTACATCCGGCCACATGGGCGTTCGGCATGGAGGTCCATTGGAGGAAGGGCACCTCGACGAAGGGGTGAGGCTTTGTGCGAGGCGTCCAACAGAGCCTGGAACAGAGATGAACCCTCGCCGGCAAACCCGAATTGGCCACACTGCCATTCATGAGTAATGTTACTGTAATGCAGTATGCCCTGTTCGATCTCCTGGCTGGCGTTGCCCCTTGTAGTTGTGTCCGAGAGTCCTCGTGCAGTTCAGCCTCGGAGTCAGCCGGCAAGCCAGCTTGCCGAGGTCGTGAGAAAGAGCTACTGAGGCCTGATACATCTTGATGGCCCGATGGCCTGATGTATGATGCATATGACCTGATGGCCTAATGTCATTGTTGAGCCTGGTTGCCCAATTATACTGGACGGAAAATACAATTGGCTACTAATAATACTGTACTATAGACTCGGTCACTCGGAGGAGGCTTCTGGAGGGTAGTATACACTGTAGTACCATTTCTCCGTCAGAACGTGATATAATTACGATGGTATGGAAAGTTCAACAGAGCATTCAACACTCTGCAATGGTGGTGTTTGAGGGTCTGATCGATTATGGGTGACAAAGCCTGTGTAATTCCCCGGATTTCATATCACCTAGCCGATCGATATTAGTCACCGGCGTAGTAGTTTTGGTTCCTGATAACTCCTTCCAGCGATTTTTTTTTCATTCTACATTCTTTCATTTTACAGTCGAGCAAACCCTCGCGCGTTTGTCCACGATTTTAGTAATTTTACCACCTCCCCCGTTTGCCCGCACGTGTGTGAACTTTCAACAAGTTCAAAGTTACGAAATTATTATGAAATTGGACACGTTTGCAGACTGGACCCGTTCGTTACATTACAGATTGTACCCGTTACGTTCAATGATGTTGGTCGGAGTGCCACATGCTGTATAGCACGGGCCGTACCCCTTACACAGAAGTCGGTCAAGTCGGTCGAAAAAATTTTGGGCCGCGACCCACATGGTTTTCATATTTCCAAACTGTAGCACAGTAACATCGGAGCATAAGAGTAAGTACACCCAAATGGTTGAACGACAAGCTGTCGAGAAGTATTGTATCCAGCGAGATTGTGATTCGCAGTCTGAGCCTCGGATAAAGTCTGCGTCTTGAAACAAGCAACAAGTAGTTGAGGGTGCGCGAGGCTCGTGATATTTCCAACGATTACAACGACCCTTAACAACATGGACCCACATGTGTAAATTGAACGTTGTCAACAATGACGCGCAAGTGCAATACAGTGCTGTGCGTTGGGTCATGGGCGCTAGGTCACGCCGGTCTCACTGAGGCTTCGGCCAACTCGGACACCACTTCCTGACAAACTTTGACGGCGATCTCGTGGACACACTGTAACGCGAGCACATATTTAGTAGTATTGTACAGTACACTAAATATAGCGCTTTCCAAAAAAAAAAAAAAAAAAAAACACACTGTAACGCGACTATAGACCGTGACCGCCATTGGAATGACTTTGACAATTTGCTCCGCTTCAATCGAAGTTGTCATCAAAGTGCGGGCTTTCCCTTTACCCTTTTTTCCATCCGGCGATAACCTGGAATGACGATCTGATTTGCTTTTTATTTTAGGGGGCCTAACAGAACGTATCACCAACGAAGGAGAGTACCTGGCTACAGTACCTGTTCATGGTGAAGAACCGTCAAGCCCCTTCCCTTCCATTCACGCGCTCTCTAACTCAGCCTAAGACTCTAAGGCACTGCTTGGATACTGCTCACGCTGGGCGACACTACGACTCGGACACTCTTCCTGCTCTCGCTCTGACAGTCCGTCAAGCCCTTTCTAGAAATCATGTCGACAGCGATGGTTTTCGGTTTCCCGTTTGGACCTCTAGACGCTAGCAGGCGGCAGTCGAGCAAAGAGGTACCCAGCTCGTCGTTGACACGGGCATTGTTGGTCACCCTTAGCCGTGCTCCAGGGCTGTTCTACCACCTCAAAACTGCCAGCACTCGTTCTCGACGACATTTAGGGTAGCCACGGTAGCGATGCGATCGATGATCACTTGTTCACAGAGGACTTCACCAACAAAAATAAACGTGTGTCTCTCATAGGCGCACTGGCTTGTGAGCGAGGTTGTGGCTGACTTGTAGATTGTAGATTGAGATATGCCTGCGGCTTTCTTGCAGACTACCACACCCTTTTCGTTTGGGGTGGCGTCAGCGAGAGTAGGATGGTGACGTATGTGTTTGAGTCCATCAAGAACGGGCCACGCATCGTACAAGTCTACGCTTGAGCTCGAAATTGTAACAGAGAAGCAATGCGTCCTGGGACCGCCTTTCATTTCAAGTTGGCCCTGCAGGTGGGCCGTTGGGCTGCAACACCGGTCCAATAGAATAGCGTCAGCATACCTTACCTACGCAGAGGCAGTCCGCGGTGTACGGAGTGGAGTGGAGTGTCTCGCAGGCCATTTAACCCAGCTTCCAACCGTCTGGCGGATTTTGGCGTCCCACGGCCCGTACATGGTCTGGGACACAGCCGCATTCCTCAACGACAATTTTTGGGGCTTCGTGGGCTTCGTGCCTACCTTGTTCCTGTTCTCATGTTCTTGTTCACTGTTTCCGATTTCTCCTTCTATTATGTCTCAGTACGATGTTATTCATTCACTTGTCTTACTCAAGCCTTGTCAGCGCTCCTTCTCAATGGACGCGAGTCTCTGTTTCAGACTTCCTTTTCATGGCCGCGTAACTCACAATAACAAACGTGACCATTATAGTATCACTACGCCCTCGTGTGCTCGTTCAGGTTTCACTGCTTTATTCTCTCTCATTGTAATGTCTTACTTTACGAGTTTCGCTGTCATCAGCGACTTTAGAAGTTTAAAGTACAATAGGCATGTAACTACTTAAGAGCGCGGTGTGCGCATAGTGAAATGTCGTCCAGACAGTGTTCTCGAAACTCCCGCTGTGTGCCCTGTCGCTTCGCTCTTCATTGCTCGACTTTGCATTTTCAACTGCGCTCTCGTATATTGCTGCTAGTCTTCGCAACTTACCCTGTGCTTTACCTATAACCCGACACAACCGTCTTCAGTCATCGGCCAGTTTTTCCAATCCGTCGACTACCGTAGATGAACTATTGGTTTGCCGCCAGCTCCGAGTCATACTGTGCTAGTAAGGACGTCTGTCACGCTCGACAAGTCTTAATAGTTGATATATTAGTACATCTTCTATGATCATTGGAGATGAAATAAATAGGGTGAAACGCCGAGAGGTGGCGTGAGTGAGTTCGTGCAGAGGGAAATTAAAAGGGAAAAAGAAAGTGAGACGGAAAAAGGGTCTATTGTAGAGTGTCCTCTAAGTAGATTATATACATGTTCTGTCGAGTGAAGGTTGTTGGTGTGTCGCCATGTGACACCAAGAATGTACGCTGTGCTAAGTCAGAATAGGTAAGAATGAAATGTCCAGAAAGGTATGGTGTTGAGCAAGGACTGAAGCATCCGAAGTGGTCCGTACGAGCGCAGCCATGCGGCCCACCTTACAAGGCTAAGGCCGCAACCGGAGTCTAACCAAGGTCTACTGTAAAGTGAAACAGTGAAATGGAGATGATAATCAAATAATAGCAAGTAGAATAAGAAGTAGATAATTTAAGAGCTAATGAAAGTGAAATGTCGAAATATCAATAGTGGGAACGCCATTCGCACGAGAATGTTTAGAGCGAAACACTAGGTATAGAAGAAGAGCTTGATAAGTCCTTGGGCCAACAAAAGGCAATTTATAATAGAAGTCCAAATGTTGATTGTCCGAATGTCATTTGCACGGGGCGTTTAGCACCAATCACCTTCAAGCAAACACTAGATATGTGCAGGTCAATGACGGTCATGCAGCAATAAACAAATCATGTACACGTACAGTAATTTGCGGTATACTTGACAGTTACAGTACTGCCAGGAGTGCACTACAAAAAAACGTCAATTGAACAGGACAGACACAGCTTGAGAGAGGAGCTTACAGTAGACGGCGGCTGGCCTTTCACTGTGTCAACACGATAGATCACGTTTGCCAAGCCACCCGACACCTTCTTTAGCTCCACCCAGTCAACATTAGCAGGGCCATCAGGTGAAGGAGCACTTTTATATTTCTGTGCGTAGACGATGGCATTTGGGTTGCCCGCATATGGCCCGGTAGACCTGAGGTCCCAGACAGGGACAAGAACACCATTTTGTTGAACGAAATAGTATTCGCCGTCCACGGTGATGTCATAACGATCCTTCATCTCTTGTACCAACCATGGTTCGAACGGGTCAAAGCTCGGGTAAGCATCCCAATCGTAGAAGGCGTCTTCCTGAATGGCGGAGAACTCTGGCTTGCCATAGAGGCATGAGATGTCAAACATTCTAGCAAGGACACCAACAGAGCTACCGGATTGACACCTCGTTAGTTGCCTTCCAAAACACAGTCAGGTGGGACTCACTCAAAAGTGCCTTTCGAGTTGCAAGAATAGTTTTGCACCCCCACACCCAGTAGAACAAGGCTAGGTGAGGATGGCAAGGGATCAAATGACGAATGTAGAGTCGCAGCCGACGCAGGGACGTTGCAAGTGCCGTGAAACATTTCATTTCTACGCGTGGGTGCAGCGAGGGCTGCGGTGGCTAAAAGAAGTGATAGGAGGGACAGAGCAATCATGACGAACGTGAACTAGGGCAGTGGGAATCAGAGAGAAACACTTCAGATGGGATGTGTGAAGTTGGGTGTGTTTCGCATCGCTATTTTTATAGAATTTTACTTCTGGCTACATAGCCCTCGTCGGCAAGAGATAAGAGGTGCCTCGACAGAGGAAGAGGCGCTCGACAAAAGTGCCACAGCACTAACTCTCGCCTATTTACCCGAGTTGGCCGCATGATCGGGTGGCGTGGCAGGCAGTGCAGCATGTCTCATTCGATGTCTCTAGTTGGCATCGTTCCTTTTAGAGAGAGAGAGTAACTCACGACTGCATGAGGTGAGAAGGTCAATCCGAGTCGCTCATGGAGCGGGTGTGATTGTGCATGCGTTGCGTGTCAAGAAGGTCACTGACGTAAGCTGTCTATATTATCGGCAGTCCCGGCTAAAAAGTATTACATAATAGCCACATCGGGACATGCCGGAGTTGCGAGTGGCAAAACATGTGCCAGAACATGTGCCCCAGTTTATCGCCAACACAGCGGAGTTTCGGTTTCAAGTGCACTCGTTTGCGTTAGTCAAGTCGGGAATTTTATGGGCCGGGACCACCATTAGTTTTTCCAGTGTTTTTCCTCCCATCGCATTACCCGCAAGAGACGAAGACGATGGGATGTTTCGCGAACTGTTACTTGCCCCTATACTTGTACTAATAAGGCTGTTTATTGTTGCCAGTGAAGTTGGCAAGGTTATCCAAGGTGATCCTCATCAACCCCTCTGACTATTTTCCAGGGGCTGTATAGGTTTGAGAGGTTTCGACTGGTTGCTGTAGGGTCTCATGTCAAGACTTACGCTCGCCAGGTTACCCAGAGACCTTGAAAACCAGAGTACTGCCCTCTCCGCCTTCCCGAGAGACAATTACTTCGCTGATTGGTAATATGCCGCAGGAGGTTTATTCACAGCTATGAAGTTCATGGGAAGGTCACTCTATCATAGTACAGATTCCCTTCCACGGAAGCGCCAGTCAAGAGGAACGTGTCAATACGTCCCCTTGCTCAGCTCAGATCTGGTGGACGACCTTGTCCTGTCCATGTTGTTTAGAGGATCCTGGGACTCATGCTGCCTCGTACTGCCCGATGCTCCCAGGTCCATGATTCGCGCCCAGGGAAGGGCCACCTAGACTGCTGTAACAACATAAAAGTGAATCAGTGGATGACCGACTTCGGGATAACGAGGCTTTATATGGATGAATCCGGTGCATTTCTTATTTTACCTGTAGACTTAACGGCGAAAAGTCAGGCCGGCTATCATGGACAGGATAAAACCTGAGTGTGCCTGACGGGGCTTGGGCTTGTTCTTCGCTCACAGGATAGTAAATTATATCTATGAAACAGAACTTGGGAAGTTGATACGGCTACTCTATCAGTCCCGATACTCACGCCATTGTTCTATTAAGCACCTATCCGTTTTCGCTTATTGTATAGTAGATGACAGGCCGCCGTTCACCGCCGTCCCAATTGTCTTTCATGAGAATCCTAGTTGCACATGATCATCATCTATTCCTACCGACCTTTGAGGTTCTGGTCAGCAAACCTTGGTACTGCAGTATCCGCCCTTTCGTGCTTAGAGGTTTTCTGAGGCTCATCTTACCTGTACCGCCACCTGGCGCCTTCAGGTCTATGATTAACACACAGGAGAAGGCATCCTCCGGGAGCCACCTGAAGGTCACGCTTACGCCCTCCGCTTCAACTTGTCGTGCGAACGGTAGCTGTATACAATAGTATGGCTGGAGCCAGTTCACCCCTCAATTGTCTTCCTAGAAGGATAACAAGAATAACATATCAAGAGCCGACTACCAGGCAGTGTCTGAGATGTCCATGCTACTCTCACATGATGTCAAGTGCTGTGAAAACGACATCCTGAGCGCCTGATGGCGCGTAAACTTGTCTATCGGGGCAATATCTTAATATTCTATGCCGATGCCGATGTCCGTACTTTTTGTCTTGCATAATACATGCCCGCTCTGACTATTGTATTACTATGACTGGCCCGACTCTCATTATTGTCCCAACTGTCTTGGTCCGAGGATTACACATGCGACTCCTCAGTTCTTTGATGTCGTTAAGCGCTCCAGCTCCGAGGCTTTCAACGTATAAAATCCGAGCTTGAGAAAGCATCTTTTCCTCAGACAGTTTCAGAGCATCTCAGCGATCTCAACCGCACACCACACACATCATACTCATCAATGGATTTCTTCACTTCTTTCTTCACCATCACATCTGATGTCCCCGAGCGCGTGCCCGGGAAAGAGCTCGACACTGATATTCCCGAAGGTGCCACACACAGGGAAGGCTGCATCATTGCGTAGACGGCCTTGGTCTTGACCCTCGTCGCGGGATATTCCCCTCACCCAACCTTTCGTAAGCGCTCTCAACTTCCCATTTACAGATATTTAACCTCCTTCTAATCCTTTTGTACAGCCCTATTCATCCCTAATCTCACCTCACCCCCATCCAAACTTTCGTTCGCCTCGTGTTTCGCCTCTGCCTTGGTTGTGGAGGTTAATAACATGCCATTTTTGTATTGTTATCTGACTTCGCTCGTACCACTGCCTGTAATTCTTTTCCAACTGTTGTCCGTGTTCGATAGGAAGTAGATCATTAAAGCCAAGCAGCGTATATTTGTAGTCATTCGGTAATGACATAGTTTACTCCTCAGTTCACGCGTGCACTATTGTCGGAGAAGTAGCTAGAATACTCTCGTTCCGGGGATAGGCCAAAGACACTCTGTCAAAGAGAAGCTGCACAGGAACATTGTCACATATTAGCCATAGCCAACACGGCCGTGTGGCTGTTAGTCGCCAGCAACTCAGAAATGCCAGCCCGTGTGAGAAGCGTGGGGGATGCGGAATGCACTAAAGTAGTGACCAAGCACGACTTCGTGAAGTACCCAAGGTTTGGCTCGGATAGTACAAGAGGGGGAACTTGTCATCGCGCAGACCTGCTTCAACTTTCCGATGAGACCGACCTTGATATCTTCAACAGCAGTATGGAGACTATTGCCGAGCATTTCCTGGACGACTCCGATTCATGCCCGTCGCAGCACAGCTTACCGCGCGTCTCGTTCCTCGCTCGTCCTTAGTACAGTACACTAATATTTTCTGAGTAGCATACGAGGCATGTAATTACATTCGGGCGCCCTCGCGCGTTTGCCCACATTCACATTCCACCCCGAATCCACTCGTTTCCTGCCGCACGCGCATCGCGTTTTTCCTACACCACTCTCCATCACTCTCTGTTCCTAACAGCAGACAGTACGGTTGTTACGATCGCCTTTTACGAGAAGCAATTGCAAGTGAAGAGAGTGCACCCAAGGGTACTACGAGATGAGTAAATGTGGCGAAAGTGTGGCGAAGGACCCACTCGGCGGGCCGAGACATCCGAATCACTTGGCGAGTACTTGGCGTCAACACAGTCAATACCGCCATGTCCCCGCACCTACTCGTCCTACCCACAGAGTCCTCGACACACCCTAGTCTTCCTATGCCACGCAAACGCTCCAAGCATCCAAGCATGCCGCCGAACCTGTCGCACGATCTATTCTTATTCATTACCTCGAGCATCTCGCCCTTCACGGCATGTATGACCCGCTACTCCCTGTCCGTGGTAACGATGCATCTGCACCTATGACACTGGCTCTACCGGAGCGCATGGCGGCATTGCGAGCATGGGAGGATGCGTGGAATGCGCTCTCCAGTGGTGATGGTGACACAGGGGTATTTTGGCAAGAGCGTCGTCCTGACCTGCGTATTACACTGCCTTCACAACGGCCCTCATATTGGAATCCATCGTCTCAATGGTCATCGCAGCAGAATAAGCAAATCTTAGCCACGATTGTCGATTCAGATCCATCACTAAGTCCAGAAGCTGATGTGCCTTGGGCGCCTGACCACGGAATGCTTGATGAATTTCCCCTTGGGACTTGGTTCATAGTTATGGCGAATAATAGGATTGGCATGCGTGGGATGCGTGGGATCGGAATGCGCGCTGTATATTCATATTTGGATTTGCATGGGTGTTTAGGTGAAGCTGAAGTCAAAGGAGGAGTGCTGTGCGGCATCCAAGGTGGCGAGGAATTGAATCGGGATCCCGATTTTGATCACATGCGTTGGACAATCATCGACATTCTGGTCCGGGATGTGGTAGAGATTGTGCTGTCATCCGAATTGGATCTGGCGATCGTCATTTCGTGCGTGTTTCCCATCCAAGTTTTTGTCCTCTTGTCCCTATTTCAACATCTTATTCAAAACGGAAACACAGCATAGTCAAACCTGACTCCCCGATCTACGAGAAAAGGAAGACGAGAATAATGACGACTCACTTGGCGGTGAGGCCGCTGCGCTTCCTCGATGGTTCTCTGCACCCATGTGCTATGGTGCCGACTATTTGGTTCAGTGTGACAGGTACTACGGAACACCCTGATATTCATGCGCGGGTGCTTGGTGACTATCTACTGCTGTGGATCAAAGGAGAAGATCTGGAACCAGGTGGCGTGACCAGACTATACTTGATTTCATGGAAGCAAGGCTCAGTCACACTCGTGAGCATTCATTATCTATCATATAATGGTGGTCATTATGGCGACGATGACAGCTCCTGGATGATCCTGTGGGGAGGTATGGTGCCGCTCATATGATATCCAACGATGTCATTGCGCTCCTATAGTTTGATCCACCGGGAATTGGGCTGTGCAGAGTATCCATCATGCAAAATGAAAGAGAAGGTGTGATAAACGACCATCATGGTTACGGCGGCCAAAGCGACGGGCCACGTATGGACAAGTTATGCACACTTCTGCTCCCACAACTGCGGCAAGGCAATTCCAGTGCTCGTGCAGGCGTTGAATATGCGTACTACCACGATCAGCGGTCGTTTTCCTACCTACAATTCTCAAGTCATCATCATGTATCAATGTGTCACGTTCCCCAGCGCCATACATTCCACCAGTCGGCGAGGGACAGGATCATTAACATCATGTTGTGGATTCAAGGGTGCGAACGCGGAGATCACACCTTTGAGATTATCGTGCGTTGCGCCACTTTGCTTGATTATGTTGATGGTCATGGTGGCACTTCGATTGCGCGAAATGGAGAGATGGTGGACGGTCGGCATCGTCGCCTCTGATTGGCGATGTCAGTACTGAAGAGGGAAACGATGATGGGGCCGTGCTGTGGGACAGATGGAGACCCCAGGCGACCGCCATGTTCGAAAGTCCAAGGGTACTTGAAAATGTATTGTCTGAAGAAAGGAGCAATCACGGAACGAGATGACCAGATACGCATTGAAGACTACAACCCGTACCGCATTCGGTAGGCGAGGGCTTCCATGAAGGGTCTCAGGCATCGTGGAGGGGACTCTCATGCAAAGGAGGGGAGGGGGGACACAGTCACTCAGACCAGAGTGGTCGAGAGTAATACGATACGGGCTGGGGAATGGCTCGAGGAAGATGTGACGACGGAGCTCCCATATCTAGAGACCGTGCTGAACATGTCAGGGTGCAGAACGTTCTATATGAAACAGAACCAGGTTCTGCTCTCCATGGATGATTTAAACAAAGTGAGTGTTGATTAGTTGTGTGTTGGACTGCATTTGGTTGATAGTCATTGTTAGACAACGAATCAGTGAGAAGAATGGACAAGGACACGGACAAAATGTGAAAGGATTCGCGCTGTACAACATGTAATCAAAGCCAAGCATATACAGTAGGACAACTACTCATTTGGTACCTCCAATGGCATGGTAGTTATTGATGAGTGGCGACGATGTTCATTGCAGTGAGTGATTGACGCATTCCCCCTCAACCAGAGAGATTTGCCATACAGGGTGAGTGAGCTGTGATGAACCATCCATATGAGCCATCAGGTGCGCCGGCGGCAGGCCAGCCACGCCCGCACCAGCTCCAGCGGGAAGATAAGGGCGGTGTACGTTCTGTGCCTGGGTGTGGCATCATCATCAGCGTGCTGATGCAGGCCAACGGATTATCGGCTCTCTGTACGATATCGCACACTCCTCGATTCAGCTATTGCCTAGTACTATTAGGCGCATCCCAGTACGGTGGAAATGAAGTACGCCTCGCTCATGCGGAGTTTATGCGATGGCCAGGGAGGTGCTGCCAACGCGAATCATAGCGCGGGATTATTGTTTATTTCGTGTGAGGCACGCGCTTGCGTGGCATTGTTCTGTGGGGCTGGGAATAAACTCATGCTTGAGTGCGGGAGTGTTGCTGAAGTTGTTTCAAAGAGATGTCTGTGCCCTGTGTCTTGATGGCGAGAAGGGTTTGCGATGAAAACGAGACGAGCTTACACCCGTACGGTGGAATGTCTAGCCAGCGAGTCGTGGCACCTAGAGTCAGGCTACTTGTCCTACCCCACAGAGCTGAAGCACATCTTAGGTCCTTCTCTGTCTTCCATCCCATTAGCATCTGGCGTCATCTACCTAGCATCTGCCATCCCCTTTTTCGCACTCGAACTTTGACTCAGGCGACCCCGATCACGGTACTTTTATTCTACAAGTACCATCGCTGTGGTCCATCCGGTCTCCATTCGTGTCGAATAGAAGTCGTGCACGATGACCCTGCGTGCGCTTTTTCTTGTCTTGGATTAAGGTCGCCGTTCAAGGTGTAGGACATCTCCCCATACTGCACTGATATTGGGCAAAGCAGACGTGATTTACAGCTCAGGCCTCAGTACGCGCGGTCCAATCCTAGAAAATACTTCAGTGCTGAACTCGGGTGGAAAACAAGTGGATAGTATTATACCCAGATAATGCAGAGAATCTTCAATTGACCGTGCGCGGCTGGGAAAGTGGTGGGTCCCCGGTTTCCTAGGGTGTCCGCAAGTCTAGCGTACTTTACTGCACGCCACAGATGGAGACGAGCGATGGAGCTGAGATGGGGCCACTAACGGGACCCCGAGTTGAAGACGCGTGCAGTGTGTCAGTGCGAACGTCACGGTTCTGAGTTCCCGTGTGCCACGAATCAGAATGCTTGATGCATACCAGTGGATCTAGAGTCATCATTACTGTATGTCAGGGAGAAGGATCGGAAGCGCCGCAGACATAATGGTTCCATGACATACGTCCAACGTTTAATTTATCATGACCGTGCAGTCACGGTGATCCGAGACCACCGTGATACGCGGTAAGCTCCTCACAATTTGTAAATCTGCTGCGGCAGATTGGTTGGTCGGATTGAACGCCTTTCTTTAGTTGACCTTCTCGGAGAGTAAAAAGGGGACACATTGTCACGGTTTACTGTAATTAATCAATTGCGCGCGACCATTGGTAGGCAAGGCCCTAGGCCCGCACTTGCGTCGCCATCACCGGTCCGCGCGGCCTTCCAGTGTCAATCATGAAGTTAGCAAGGAAGGTGTCGGTGGACCCTCGGCAACTCAGAAAGGCCGACCACGTCGTCTCGGTTCATACATGAACGTGCAGGTCAGGGGCGGAGTATGTCCAGGTACAAGTTGCGTCAAATAATCTAACTAAAGTTCTGTAAATATTATCATAGGCCAGGGAACGGGGGTGTTGAACGTCACGGCGGACGACCCCCGCCTCACGCCCCAATAAAGGACAAATAAAACAAAACGTGCCTTGTGATGGCTTGATCCTGATGCCGGTGTTCAATGTGTCATGTCAATTCATAAGGAAGGGCGTCGTTTGACTGAATGCCCCCGCACTGGGAATGTGCTGCGCCGGCTGTATACAGTCCATTCATGGCCGCATACCTCCATTGGGGTAGAATTCCGAAGCCATCCATACAATTGAGCATAATTGATAACGTCACGGTCTTGGCCAATGGTTGGACCTGATCCTAATCATACGGCAATTAAAGGAAAAAAGCGCAGTAACTTCTCTTTTCTGTAGACAATACTGCAGCTGTCACCAATTCAATCACGAGAGCAAGACTGTTGGCCGGGTACTTGGTACCATCACCGTGAGGTGGGGCTGTCATGTGCCAGCATCCCCACACAGGTCAAGTTGACCCTTAATATAAGTATAAGTGACAGCGATCATGCGTTTTTTCTTATCGTGAGCCGATACACAGGAATTAAAATGGAACACCACCTTTGTTCCAGGCAGCTACTAATGACAGCGATCATGCCTTTCCTATCAACATGAATTGATATCTCTTTGAGCCTACGGATCATGCTATTGTATCAGTATCAGGAATCAAGAAGATAGAACACCTTACCGTTGTTTCGTGCCGCTGTTTAACGGGTTCCCAAGAGGGTATCACTCACTCACAAGTTGACCGCCCCACCCACTTGTGGCAAAATCAATCCATGTCATACCGGCATACACCATTGTGACATCCGAAATCACTACAGGAGAGTGCAGCAGCAAAGAAAGAAGCGAAAAAGGAGAAGTAAAAGTGACTTGACTCCAAGTCCGACTCGGACATTATTCGGACTGGCGAGTTGCCGGCCGCCTTCCGAACCGCCGGTACCAGTACGGTAGAGAGATAACTACCGCGCCGTGCCTGCTGCGAACGTGGGATTGATTGGACGATTCGCCAATGATTCGCCCTCCCACCACCACTCCGAGTCGACCGTGACCCTGGCAGGCTTTTTTTTTGCCACCTCAATGTTCAGTTGCTTCCCTTCCCATGGTCTCAACTCCAGTCGGAATCGACTTTTTTCAACTCAACTTCCTTTTTCACTCCTTCCAATCATATTCCGCCCTTAATGCTTGTAATACTAATACTAATCCCGCATGGCCCACGTTCAACAAAGTTATTATTAGGTCCGAGCGACCCTGGAACCCAGAAGAAAAGGTGTGGGATTAACGGTTTACAGCACGACCCATCACCTGTTATCCGTAACCAAAGCCAATCAGAAGAAGAAAAAAAAAAAGGAAGAAAAGAAGAAAAGACATAACATGGAGACCGGGTCAAGTGAACTTCAGAGACTTTACGCCATCGTTTTTTCCATATCATTTTTCCATATCATTGTTTCTTCACACGGCCCCAGTAAAAATAAAAATAAGAAGGTATTTTACGCCAAGAGCACCCCCATCATGTCGTCGTCGTCATCGTCGTCGTCGACACGATGCATTCAATTGACGCCCGTACGTACGACCCATACATCGTTCAGGCACTTTGAAAGTCGCAGTAGAAAGGCCCGGTGAAAACCAAGGACTCCGATCACTGGTCTCTGTTTATCCATTCTTTCCCAAGAATACAGTGTTTGATATAACATCACACCACCAGCGCGGAACAATTTTCTTGCCTTGTTGGTTGGTTAGGTGAGAATCTGGTCACTCCGGGCCGGATCCCGCGCTTGCGACTGCGACTTCAGGACCCCTCGGCTTCTTTTGGATGTCTCGGTGCGTGAGACTCGAGTGCCTTTCCGCCGACCGCATTACACACTATGGTGTAGTAGGATTGGGTTACCATGGAGATCTGCTGGGGTAAGTGCTGAATGATTATCTTGATTTGTCGCTCTACTTTCCCTCCGACACGACTTGCACGACAAAGTCCTGGGATGTCTAGTACTTGTATATTGCATGCGGTATTGAAAAAAAAAGAGAGAAATAAAAGGGTAGAAAATGTTGGGTATTAGGTGTGTCGCTTAGGGAGAAAAATACAGCTAACTTTTAAGCAAGACAAATGAAAACCCAAAGGTGAAAAGGAAGGAAAGGCTCTCTCGTACACGTAATTATATCCACAAAGACGGAACCAAAAAAACCAAGAAAGAAGGGGTGGGGGAGATGTGAAAGTGAAATGATTGAGTAAAAAAAAAGTGAAGCGCGTAGATGGATGGATGAGGAAAGGGAAGTGAGTAATAATGAATGCAAGCGATGAAGGAACACATAGAGGGTTGAATCATGAAATGAAAAAAAGTCGAATCAGATTGGGCCGTAGGCGGCAGCCCACAATGAGAGAAGGAAAATAGAACGGTGTAGGGGGGGATGGATGTGATGGATGGGTGTAGCAGAGTCAATCAATCATCTAATCATCTCTACAAACCAAAACAGTGGGCCCAAACGGCCAAAAAACGCTTCTTCTTCGTTCTTCGTTTTTCGTCGCTTTTCCTCTTCTAACAAAAAAGGCCGAATCCGCTTCCGTTCGAACATGAGCACACATGTATATGAAACCCGCGCGCGGATAAACGGTTCAACTATAGTAGTTCACCGAGCCGCGGACGTCTCCACCGAGAAGGAAGAATCGATGGACGTTTGAGGAGGAAAAGGTTGCGAAGGCGAAGATGGTGATGAGGAAGAAGACGCGAGTTCGGCAAATAACCAAACGCCACCCTATAAAAATAGAAAACCCCGAAAAAGGCCGAAGCAAAAAAAAAAAGATTCCCGTCAGTCTCAGCCAAAAACAGTTCGAGAGGTAAAAAAGAAGCGACACCGGGCGTGCGAGGACCACGCAACACGCACCTTACTGTGCATCGTAAAATTGATCGCCGGGTGGATCTTCTCGACACCTTGACGACCTGGCATTCCCGCCCAATGGGCGGGTGGTAACGATCCTGCGGGCATGAAATCGGGTGCGAGGGTGAAGGAGTTGAATCGTTGTAAGATGCGAACGATGAAGTAACTCGCTTGATTCAGCGCGAATTCCTGTCCCAAACACTAATCATATAACTCATTTTTGAGACCGCAATTCACACATAAGGAAGACGGGGTGCTCACGGCGCGAGGCCCACCGTAGAATGGCGAGTACATGAATGGCGTCCTCGAGACTTTATCGAGTAAAGCGGGCTCGAACCACCGTTCTGGTCGGAAAACTTCGGCATCGGGACCCCATAGGTCTGCTCGTTTATGTGCGAGCAGGGAAGTCATCATTATTTGTGTCTTGGGTGGGAGGTAAAGATTATTCGTGCTCGGGATGACGAGCGGGTCGTCGCGAGAAGTGCGCCCGACAAGCGGCGCGGACGGGAAGATGCGGAGGGTCTCCTTGAGAACAGCATGTACTGTATAACGTATAACGTATATAGATGAGCTATAAATAAAAGCGGGAGAAAGTGAAACGCACAGTAATCCATCTGCTTGAGATCTGCGTAGGTAGGGGCGCCTGTCGGCCCAAACGTGTCGAGGACTTCTTGCCTCAGACGACTGCACACATCGCGATGCATCGCGAGGAAGTATAACACAAATGTCAGAACCGAGGATGTCTAGTTCTTTGATCAGTTTCACAAGTCCCTGAGAACGATCAAATTTTTGAGCGCTTACAGTGTCCCGTGATGCGATAAGGAAAGTGATAAGCTCATATCGTATGTGTTCGACATCTGCATGCAACACGTGGCTCAACGACCACCCGCCACGAGGAGAAGAAAAAAAAAAAAAGAGAATGCGCACCATCAGTCTGATCTGCCAAATAATCCAAAAAGACAGTCTCCTCATTGCGCGAGCTGACCTTGGCGTCTCCCCAACTCGCTTCCATACGCTTACTCTTACGATCCAAAGCCTCTTTTACGAGGGGCTCGAGCCAGTCCATGATGACCTGAATCGGCTCCTCAGTCTTGTCTTTAAGCAATTCGAGCAAAGGCCACGTGTCGCCCTGCACGCCACGGCGAGTGATGAGGACTGCGACCGTCTCGAACGCATTAGTGAACTCATCCCACTCGCTACCGCCCTCAGCAGGTGCGGACCCTTTCGGGCCGAGGACGACGCGTCCGGGTTGGGTGAGGGGCAGGTCGAGCGTGTTAAGCGCATGGCCCCAGAGAAACAGGGCGGCCGCGTCGAGCGTAAAGCGCTGGAGCAGATCCTGAACGTCGATGGGGGCATAAGCGGCCGCGCGATTGGCAATAAGATTAAGGGCTTTGGCAGACGTCTGATCAAAGATATGAAAATCGGAGATGCGTTCTTTTGTGAAGAATGGGCGTGCGATTTGACGTCCCTGGGAAACGTGGAGGGAAAAAGAATGGGGGTGAGTTCGGGTGGAGAGCGGGGAGAAGGACTGTTGGGACGCACGATCCTCCATCGATTCCCTTCGCTGGAAAAGACTAAGCATAAAGGCAATCAAAAGAAGCATGAAATAAAACGCACGCGTTGAAGAGACCTGTTCCCAGAAGTTTATCGCTGTCAAAGGGGATGCGCGCTTGAGGAGGAATGAAAATGGCGCTGGGAAAGTAAGGGGAGACGTACATCCGCTCGTGCCACAGGATGCCCTTCTCAAAGTGAGTGAAGCCGGTGTGGGCCACAAATCTGAAAACCTTCTCATCCATGGAAATGATCTATAATAATAAGCGCGTGGAGTGTGAACATAGACAGTCCCGTCCACGGGGGGAAATGAGATCAGGTTGCATGCTCACCTGATCATCCCAAAAGAACCGCGTGTTGAGAGTGGTGCAACCATATTCCTCAAAGAGGTCCGCGAAGCCCTGGAGGACATACCCGCTCTCGAACGATTTGAGCAAGCGAAGGATGATGTCGAGATTGCCTGGCCACCTCCCACGCACGCGCGTGATAGGTTTGGCGCCCATGCGGGCCGCCACCCTGTCTTGGCACCATAACGTATACTGGGAGCGGAGGCCAATGGCGATGGGGATGCTAAGCAAGGCGAGGGGCAAGCAGAGGAATAATGAATGGGGTCGGCAAATGAGGCGCAGGACGAGTGTGGTCAAGAGGGGAGGAGCGACGAGGGCCTTGGCGAGGGAGACGAGGATGCGTTTGCGGTAGTCCGGGATTGTCTTCTCAAAGGCGGTGAGTTGGCGGCGGGGTGCCATGAGTTGATGATGCGTATGTGAGAGAAAGGGTAAGGCGCGCGGGAGGGGTTATGTGTGTCGGAGGGGCGAACTCGGAAGGATTATGAGGCCCCGGGGGAGTTTGGTGTGCGGACCGAGAGACCGAAAGGAGTAAAGTGGATTCAGGAAGACGTACTGCCTCGAATTCGAGGGCGGTGGCGTCAGGGTGAAGAGATATTAATCCTGGATATGAAGAAGCAGGGGCCTGATCAGGAGATGGGGTGAAGGAGCGAATGTTTCTATGCGTGGACTCGGAAAGTGTTTACGCCGCAGGGTGAAAGTGGGGAAGCTCGACAACCCCCGATCTTTAAAGGCACTTTACGGCCGCCCTCTCTCTGCCCCGTCAGCCTGATTATCCCCGGTTTCCGTTTGTTCCTCAAAAGTGAGTTGGTCCATGAGGCGTCCACCGGGCGACCCGATGTCATGGAGAAAAGGTACTAGTGATGGAAAAATATTAGCGTGTAACAGTCAAAAGAGCCAAAAAAAGACTACAGTAAGGGCGAGGAATTCGAAAAAGACGAAACTGATCTCAAAGGGAGCAACTCTTTTGGCAACAAGGTGACGAGACAATGGTCAGCAACCGAGTGCCTGGCTGGTCCCTTGCGCCGCCGACAGCTCAGATGATGATTCATCAAAAGTCGCCCTCTCGTCTCGCATGACACACCGTACAGCAAATCTCTCTCGCCGAGGAGGGAAGAAAGGAAGGAATGGTGGAATGAATGAACGTCGTCGCCACTCAATCAATAAAACTGAAACCACGTACAGCACCTATTATTATTCGCGGTACCGAGTTAAAGGTACACATACCGAAACACGGTTCCATGCCTTGTTCTGTTGAATTGAGCCCATTTAATTCTGTTCGGTCTCCCGGTTATCTGACAACGGCTATCAGTCTAATGCACTCCAGCGCATCATCAATCGATCAAAGCGGCACATCCACTCACTTTGTCTAAATCATCCGCCCGACAGAAGCAGAAACTTGGTCTGGTCATAGATCGCTCTACACCCCAGCGCGTCCACCACAAAGTCCAAGTATGGGAGCGTCGTCTTCCTCAAATGAATCTCCTACACGTGTAATACTACTTTCGGTGATTCTGCGGGTACCCTTCGAGTGAAGTGGGCTCACATGCACATTACCCCCTTCATCTGACGAGTCCTCTCCTTCATGTTCATGTTCATGAGAATCCCCCACTCATGACGCCCGCCCGAGACTTCGCTCCCATAGAAGACTTCGCTTGCCGAATCCGATACGGGTTGTAGTCACGAATACGTACAGTACTGTATTCGATGAACACTGTTCAATCGTTACCGCTCGCCAAGCAAAAAAGTTTACTCCCACGTGGTAATCCGACAAGACCGTCGCCCGCGGTCCCCATGCCGCCCACGGCACACCCCCTTCGCCATTGACATCGCCCAACACAACCTGCGCATGCGCACGTGCCGACACCACACCGGCAGTCCATCACCTTCTCCACCTCGATGACTCCGAGCCTGCATCAGCAGCGACAGCGAAAGCCACCTCGGATCCGCCCCCGCAACATCATCTCATGAGTGGCGTCATCATAAGCGAAGCAAACTAGCGAACGAACTCGTGGGGGGTGCGCGTCCGTCCGTCTCTCGCGCCCCTCGATCCGCATAACGACACTAACGATACTGTCCTTCGGGTTCGTTCGTCGACTAGCGAGCGGGAAAATATATGGTGGCGTGCCCACCACCCACGGGCACGGGTGCATGGGCGCGATATACTGTACTCCGGCCACGGCCCGCGGGAGAACGTCGGACCGGACTCGGATCACTGATCTGGGTGTGGGGGGTACTGGTGCTCTCCGAAGCAGCAGAAGCAGAACCGTCCCCAGATTATGCGTGGCGCGTGCGCGCGCGCGGGGCGCCAGTCGCGTCCCGTTGTTGCCGTAGCGGTGGAAGGCCGGAAAGGAAGCAAGCAGAGAAGCGTGCACCAGCTTGTCCATACGCGGCCGTCTGTCACGGTCGCTTCGGCCGCGGCTGTTATCTTTTCGTGCGCCATCACGGTCATTGTAACCATCCGTACCACCACCACCTTCTCCTCTTCCACCAGCTTCTTTTGCTGCTTCGTCTTCTTCTTTGCGTGTTCGATATTCGGCACATTTCGATTCCCGGCAGGTCAGGCTGTCCGAGCGCGCGCAAGGACGTCCTTGTGATATCATGGCGGGTATAACTTAGCTCCATACATTCACCGGAGGAAATTCTCCGAGCTGTCATCATCATCCATCATAGTCATAGTCATAATTATTATTCCCACCA
Organism: Russula lepida; assembly: GCA_003316425.1. Lineage (NCBI taxonomy): Eukaryota > Fungi > Basidiomycota > Agaricomycetes > Russulales > Russulaceae > Russula > Russula lepida. Next base: position 22,701 of record QFEZ01001280.1, read on the forward strand.
ATAATGAAATATGGAATGATAATAATGAGTAACTTACGAATGTGATCGACCCAGTCTTCCATGCGATCATTCACAAACTGTAATCTACCTGACCAGGTGGCAGATAATCAATAATCACTGACCCTCACCTGCCAGTGCGCCTGTGTCAGTGTCCGCGTCCGATGAAACACCGTACAGTAGCGCCCGTGACGCGCAACCCGCAATGTGTTGGCGCCGTGGCGCGCGGGTGCGGCATCCCATTTCGGAAGCGCTGCGGTCGCAGCACCAAATGAATGAATCGAATCGTCTCTCCTCTGACTCTCCTAAGTTAGTGATAGACTCAGCTCGAACTGTCCTGGATCGAGAT
>QFEZ01001281.1:0-35082 GCA_003316425.1 Russula lepida
TATCTTTGCACCATAACCTATCCCTGTAGCAGGTATGGGTAGGGATAGACCTTGGGTAGGGATATGGACCCATGTCATTACCCAGGTCTGGGTACGGCCAGAATTATGCAGGGGAACACTAATAGCATTGATTGTCTATGCAAATGTTAAGTAACTGTACATATCAGCAAACAGATTTATGTAGAATGAGTGGCATTTATCTAGGACAGTAAAAGAATTACATTCTTGGGGCAAAATGTGTCCAAATCATGGGAGTAAGTGAATGCTATAGATGATTAAGTCAACTGGAATTATGGACGCATTCTGTCATCCATTCAGAAATGATCTTGATACTCTATACATCTTGTGTTTCGGATCAGGCCTGGCTGGGATGGGTGTAAACCACTCAACATAAGCCAGATGTGATGGCAGTCTAATGTCTGGTGATATGATCACCTCATTGATCTTGTTGCTTGGTATCTGGAATACTACCTGTACCTGGGGCAATTCGGCAACCTGAATAACATTCAGTTGATATTATATTCAAATATCCAAAGAGTGAAATACCTTTATTACTTTGCACAAGAATGGTATCAAAGCGTGCTGGGATGATCTGCTTGTGTGAATCTTTTTGTTCTGGCCGAATATGCATGGCGTCTACTATCTCATTTTGCTTGAGATCACTGCTCTTTGTGAATTTGATCTTGTGGTACACAGGGACACAGGATAATGGGATGTGGGTATTGTGGGCATGATTCAGCAGAGCGCCCCTTGATGCCCCAGGATGGTTAAGTTGTGCAATGAAATCTGCCAGTGCATCTTGAAAGTCAAATGCACCGTAGTCCTGGGCAAGCTTATCAAAGTACTCACTTTTTTTGGAGGGAGTCTGTGACATTTGAATGGTTAACACATATGCACTAGGGGGTCCAATGATGATCCAAGATGGCAAACTAGTAGGATCATGACCCTGCTGTTGCCTCCAGTCAATGAATTCCAAGTGTTGTTGTATCTTTTCATGGTGCTCCAGCCACTTTGTCATCTGAGAATACTCCTCCTTATGGTTAGTTGCACAATAGGCATTCTTGGTGAGGTCTATGTGAAGACGCTCTGATTGCTCTGTATTGTAGTTATCAGTGGTGCCAAACAGTTCAATTGATGACACATAATGTGTTAGACTGTGGAGCTTTGGAAGATTGAACTGTGTCCACACACTGAGATTGAGGAAGACTGCCTTGTTATCATGAAATTGCCTAAGGTGCTCTTGCATCTGAGAGATCATATCGCTTGTGTGGCTTTCATACTGAGCAACAAACAAAAAGTCCAAGAGAGTGCACACAGCCTTGATGATGTGTGATGAATCCATGCCACCAGGAACTGGGAGATCTACAATAAGGCCCATTAGAATAGAGCACATCTTCTTGTGCTCATGACCAGAGACATGAGATAATGTTGCTATACCCCTTGGGAATAACAAGACCTTGTGATTCAGAGGGAGCATGTGGCACTGTGCATCAATCACTGCTGCCCCAAAAATGCAGATTAACCATTTGATCAGATGCTTTACCATGCCTTGGAGCATCTGGTGGAGAATGTTGGGGGTAATAGTGCAAAAGATGTCAGTAAGTGGGAGTGATTCCCAAAATGGATGGTAAATGGATTTCATTCCAGCTTCACAACAGGCATGATGGAAGACACGAACATCCCCATCAGATAAGAGATACATGTCAAGAACAGCACTTTGCACCTACAGCAGAAACAATTGGTATTCGCCCAGTTGATCCAGAGCAACTTTGCATTTGGAGTAGCGGCCACTGTACATACAAGTCACAAGGACTTGCTCCAGGTTGTTGCCAATGAAAATTGCCAAAATTGGGTGACATCACTGCCAAACACCATTGCCACTTATCATGTCAACTCCAACTTCACCATATGGTCCAATTGGAGCAAGAACTGTATGCATGCATGTGTGAAATAGATTGGCAACAGCACGGTGGCAAGCAGCCTTGTTTGAAATGGTAGTCAACTTGGTTGTTGGAATGTAACCAATTAATATGTAAGCATGGCAGGTTACCTTTCATCGGATTTGCTTTAGGATGTTTCCGATTGTTAGATAAATTGGATATGCCATCTTATCACAGAAGAGTGTGAGCTGCATCTTGTCCGTGGACACAATAATTGGTATGACTGTTGCTCCTTGTCAATGACTCTCTAGGGACTCCTAATATAACATATGAGTGGTGAGTTTCAATTGCTTTTAGCTCACTCACCTGTACCTTTCACCACCAATTCGCTGTATGCATTTCATTATACATGCAGCACAAGCACTCATGACTCATGTAGTGCTGCTTGGGGGCAAACACCAAGTAAGGTGCAAATTGAGGGTTGCCATAAATTGCCCAAATACACTCCACCACATTCCTGTGGTAGAATTCCAAGCACTCACCATTGAATGTGACTTCCTTGCACTGGAAAGGCGGGTGGCCAGGTAATTCATCATCAATCATTTCATTCAGTTCCTTGACAGTTTGAAATGATAATCTGAGTGCCTCCATAACCTATCTTTTGGATTAGAGGCATGGTATCCAGAGAGTAAAAACTTCATACCCCTAGTATTTTCAACAGTCCCATAACTGCTGTTGAGGAAAGGCCTTGCATCTTTGCCCATTGGGTGATCTTCCAGTCAAGCTGAGACAAAAATGGGGCCCAGGGTGCATCCATATGCATATTCTGCAGCATCTCATACACCAATGAACTTTGAGGTGCACCAGGAATTGGCATGCCAGGGCTACCAAATGAGAATTGGTCAATGACCATGGTCACTGTCTTGGGATCTGCTGTGTCAGTGTAATCATCTGGCTCAGTGTGATCCTCCAGTCCGGTGTGATCCTCCTGTTTGGTCAGATTGATTTGTTGTGTAGCATCCTCCATTCCTGGAGAATCACCAAAAGTTGCCTGATTATGGTTTGCTGTGCACAAAAGGTCCTGAAATGTCTCCAAATCTCTGAGATTGGAAGGGTCATTGGATCCATCTTCCAGATCCGACATGTCATCTGTCATCGTGAGTCAGATTTAGATGATCCATGCAACACATGCTGTGGTAAACTCACCATCTGACATCCAAATGTCATTTGATAGCTCATAGTCAGCATCAAATGTATTGTCTGTGGGAGTTGGCAGTGTATGAATTGGGTTTGGTGAGGGTTGCACCACCAGGCAATGAATTGATGAAGGGGCCATGGGAGCTCATCAGGAAAAAGGAATTTTTCTTAATGTCTTATTGGTACTTAATGACTACTTAAAGGCTTCTTAAATTGTGTTTTAAGTAAATTACCATTATTTTAAGCAATTTAAGGCAATTAAGGTAACTTTAAGTAGTTTAAGAAAATTTCCAAAGTCCTGATGCTCATGATGCGACAGATGCATGTTGACAGTAGGGATCTCTAGTTTTGCTGACATGTTGAGAAAGACCCTGTGGGGTGAATTTGCCATCGCATCCTTGGCAACGAATTAGCAGGGCCATTGTGATAAGTCCAAAGTCCAAAGAATAGAGAGATGGGGCACAGATGGGAGCAATATGGGGGAGTCAATTTGGGATATGAGATACCCTATGCCCTGGGGCATACTGTCAGTTCCCTCTTCTGACATTTTCTATAAAGAGAGACACATGTTTTGCTTAAGTCCCTATCCAACTCCAGTCACCCCTGTTTCCAATCAAATTACACACTCCTTAGTCCTTACCTTCACTTGTTTTTCATGCCTTGCACATGCCACTCTTGTGCCAAAATGGCGAATATCCACATGTAAGCATACAATTTATTATTGCTCAATACTGAACAAATGTGGGCTTTAATGTAGAGACCAGAACACAGATGCACCATCTGCCACTGATCCTGTGCAAGGTAAGTTCACCTGCCAAATGATTAGACTCATCTAATTTAAGATCAGCAGGTCAAAAATGAACCTTGTCTTCTATCCAAGATATAACTCCAACCCAGGCAACCTCTGCAAGTCCAACATTGGCATTGACAAGCAATCCGTGCACATTGAAGAGGGCTCACATAGCCAGTAAGTTATATGCCAAGTGTCAAGGATTGACACTGATAGAGCCTGCAAGGTCCTTCTCATGGCTGTTCTTTGCAACTGAATTTAGGTGAGGGTGATGATAAAATGGAGGAATTGTGAGACCAGCTCAAGACAATTGAGAATGCCATAAGGCCCAACTGCCTGCAGCGCAGTAAGTGACATGCTTACAAATCTTTGTTTGGTTCTCTGACAGCTGACAACATGCTTTTTTTTTTTCCAGCCTTGTCTTTTTACCCCAGTCATGGTCAAGACAATGACAACATTAATCATCTCACCTTCCCCCTCAATGATGGACATCTCAGCAATGACGAAGATGGTGAGACAGAAATTGAGGATGAAGAGGACTGGCTCATAGAGCCACTACTCAGGGAGCTGCCAACAAGAAATGTGTCCAGGGCATCAGAGGTAGCAATGCTCATTGAGGTAAGGATCCTTTTTTTCTCTTCTCTTCTTGAACCTTACTGCTTCATCTCTAGCAGCCTACCTGGCATGACCCTACCCACATTTCTGTCTTGGTGAGGGCTCATTCCACTACCCCTGCTTCTGTCTCAGCAATGGCCCATTCTGCTTCCCCCATTTCTATCCTGGCAATGGCTCATTCCACTACCCCTGCTTCTGTCCTGGCAATGGCTTGTTCTGCTACCCCCATTTCTGCCCCAATGATGGCTTGTTCTGCCACCCCCATTTCTGCCCTGGTGATGGCTCATTCTGCTGCCCCTGTTTCTGTCTCAGTGAGTGTTCATTCCACACCCCCATTTTTATCTTGACAAGGGCTCATTCCACTCCCTGACACAGGTGGGCAGTGAACCTGTCAATGATATGGTCTCACCTGAGCAACCCCAAACTGTCTGGCCTGTTGAGACAGACCTCATTTTTGTCCAAGGGATGAAGAAGGTGATGTTAACCATTCAGCAACCCCTAATGTGCTCAGTTATTCAAGACTCATTTGAGCAGGTCCAAGTGTCATTGGTATTTAATGATGCATTTCCAGACACCTTTAGTGCATTGGATATCACTCAGGATAGTCTCATTTTGGCTGCTAAATTCCATGACAGAGCAACAAACATTCATGACTGGCTTCTGCTTGATACCAAGTACATGAACAAAATGACACACCTGGTAAGTTTTCAATCTTGATTATGATGTTACTAACAATTTTTTCAGCCTCATGCCCGCATCCCCCTTTTCCAAGCCAAAGTCAAGGAGTCCTGCATCACTTTAGTGCAAACTGAATTTCTGTCAATTGGGTCAGAATTGGCTGTTGCTGAACTTGTCTTGAAGCAGCTTTCGAATTACAACTACACTTTCCCTACTGCTGCCAATGTAAGTGTTGTTTTTCAGTGAAATACTAGCTGACTGTCTTTCAGAACAATCCACTTTCTTTCCTTCCAATGTGGATGTGACCTTACCATAATGCTTGCATCATCTCAATTATACATGGCTTGTATTTCACTGGAGGGACCTCCTTCTTTGCACATTGCTTTAGGAGGCAGTTCCCAACCTATGAAAACAATGATGGAGTCATCTTGTGTGAGGTGCCCATTGTGATGGTGGCTCTTATTGCCACAGCAGTACATGTTGCCATTTCAGGTAATTAGAACATCAACATCATGCTGACATATTAAGTCAGCTCTATGCTGCAATCCAGGAATGGTGCACTGGAAATCACAGAGCAGTCAAATTTTCATGCAACTCCTATCTTGATGTATACCAAGGCAATGTGAATACCTTATAGCACATTGTCAATAACTGTGGAGATGCATTCCATGTCATGATGGCTGACATTTACTCACAGGCAAGGTTAGTACTGTCCAGAGCTATTATGATACATATGCTGATTAATTGTCACAGTACAAAGGTGGCAGGATCATCAAGTGCTACAATTGCCACCCTTGATCTTGATGAGATTAAAGGGTGAAAGTGATCAAATTACAAGGTTCAACACCATGATCTAATGTGTCCTATTGTAAGCAATATGTTTGTTTTATTGTGCACAGCTCATAGTACTTGATACAGTCAACAATAGGCACCATCATTTTGATTTTCCATTTCTATCTCTAATCACCAATGTATGTTATATGGCATTAGCACTGCCTAGGGTTCTTCACAGGTTATGTAACCCACACAGGTCACTGGTATGGGTTGCTGCAGGTACGGGTATGGGTTGGTATTTTCTCACCCACCAGAAACCCTCACCCACAGGTATGGGTTGTATGGGTGCATGCAGGTTTTTTTCTTCATCACCAACTCTCACGCAGCCCTTCAAATTCAAGTCAGCAGAGTCTAGATATCTCCATTCCATGTGTGCCATAAGGATCGTCCAATTCGTCCCAAGTCCACACCCAGATAGGAGACAGCCATTGAAGTCATCACTTGTCAGCACTCTTTGCCAATACTTTCTCGATTCAACCACCAGTGCAAGATGACTGCAAGCAAATCACACTTTTTCCCGCTCTCACAGCATCTCGCTTTCCTCTTTCCCTTTGTACTTAAGGGAATAACAATAGACTCTTAGCCACAGCTGCATGGCACCAGTACGCCCCATACTTTCCTCATACTTTCCTCTCCATTTTTGCTGACATTTCTCTTACAATTTTCCTATCCATCCAGGGCAACAATGACCTGTATGCCTGTATCCCCATTTTCCTTACCAACACAGCACACTTGTGACATGCCTTATTATCAGCCTTGATCTCTTAGTAGGGACTGCAAATGTATTTAAGCCACCTCCTTTCAAGGATGGCATTATCATCCACTCTTTGGTATCAATATCATTGTGTGTTTCTCCCTGTCTTTTGTGTGTATTTCCATCTTTGTCCATTACTCACACTTGTGGAACCATTGTCCACCTTCTGCCACCTTCGACACATCTCGCATCTTGTTTGGATTCATTCCCCATCTTCCCACCTTATTCTCACCTCATCACACACATGTCTCCTTTTGAGTCAGTAAGTGGGCCTCAGAAATGAATTCTGACCAAAAAAGTGAGGGAGGCTGGACAAGCCCATCCAACAAAAAGAGTACAAGTGGGCCCTTCAAAAAACACACATCTGACAAGCAGAAAAGGCTCAGGTAGTTGTCAATATATTGCTTGTGTCACATTACATGCCCCCATACATGATACATCAGTCATAGAACCTACAGATGCTGAAGACAATGAAGACAATGACAACTTATTTCTCTCAACAGTATCTTGTGGTACAAGTCCTCTCAACAGTGGTGATGATGATGATGATGACAACGATGATGACAACAACAACAACAACATCATGTATGAGGTTGTTAGTGATGGATCCAACATCACAGCAGAGAAGCCTGGTAAAAGCATGCAGGCAGAATTGAGTATGCAATTGTCTTCATATTACACAGCATACTACTCACCTTTAACTACCAGATTGCCTTGGGAAGGAATGGGCTTCACCGATCTACATCTCCTTCAGACACACCCCTTGTATCAAATATGTCGACAGCCATTGGGTGCATGTGTTTGAATGTGCAGCTTCCCACTGCAAGGGTAAGCATGGCCATGATGTGCGTTGGTTCCTCAATACAGGTGATGTGAAGTCAACAAGTAGTCTGTGTCGGCATGTGAAGATGTGTTGGGGCAACAAAGCCATCAGTGCTGCTAGTAATACAAAAGACTTAGATGGGGCACACACTGTTTTGGCCAAGTCTGGGTTAAAGAGAAATGGGAGCATCACCAAAGCCTTCAAAAACATCGGAAAAGAAAAGGTAACCTATTCACATCATCAGCACACATACACAGAGACGAGGTATGTTGTTTGTGCTACATCCCTGGAATTGATGTCCAATGCCTGCAGAGTTGAAATTGTTTGCTGGATTGCTGAGAGCAAGTGCCCTTTTATGATAGTGAAGGATTGTGGATTCAGGGATTTGATGAAGACCAGACATCCAGAGTATCAACTGCCATCACCTGCGACCATTGCCTGAGATGTGAAGTATGTGTTTGTCAGCACATGATTGCATCTGGCAGCTAAGCTGAAGGTGAAGTTACTTACTGTATGACCCAAACTGATGCTGATGTGAAGCACAGGCACATGATGGTAACCTGAACTTTGCAACTGATGTGTGGATGTCCCCTAATGGCCAAGCATTCATTGCTGTGACCATGCACTTTGAGGTGAATGGGGTTGCTGAGACTGTAACCGGCCTTGGGAACAGGAGCTGATGCGTCGCTCTGTTGCCCATGTAAGAGATGAAGAACCAGTCCAAAAGGTATCTTGGTCTAGTCCTGTGATGTCATCATGTGTCATGAGTCTAGACGTGGCTTCTTGTTATCTTGCATATTGGTCTGATGATATGTTCTCGTGCCCTGTTTCATGTTCACCTGTTTGTATTGGCCTAGCCTGTGGAGGCCCTTGTACCTTTACCATTGTTGTGGACTTTTAGACTCCTACTCGGTTTGGCCTTAGGCCCCTAGTTAGTCTATCCTGTAACAGTATATAGGGAGCGCCTTGACTGCCCTGAACCGGCAAGTTGAGTCTCCTGTCTCAATTTATGTGTCTCCTCTTCTTCTCTTTCACAAGAGGGTCTTGCTAAGGGACTTGCAAGGCGGGAACCTCTTACTCTATCAAAGCCATATAGGAGGGCATGACTCCTACCAAGATACTCAACGACTAGTCTAAGCACTGACGCATACGAAGCGGCGGTGACATTAGACTCAACTTTGTTATTCAAAATGGCTAGCAATATGACAGCGTTGACTCAGAAGCAACTGCTCAAGTCCAAAAGCAATCAACGAGTCTTTACTCTGCCAAGTAGTGACACTAGGAACAAGACTGGAAAGGACCTACTCTTCTTTTCGACAAAGGAACCATTATCACTTACGGACGCAATTCCCGTTGCCATCCATCAAGGAGTGTGGCATCAGATCACTAAAGAACTCACCATAGGGGTCGCAGCACCAGCAGTGCATGACTACGACGACCCACCATATCCCGAAGAGAAGGGAAAAGCCAAAGCCCAAGTAGCATCAGACACTGAAGAAGATATCGATGAGTCGATACAGAAACAGATTGACCAGAAAATTAGGCACTCACCCATCGTACCAGACACTATCTTGCCCCTGCGAATAGGGCTAACTCTTGACACTATGAGTACTACCGCAATGGAAACAGCAGCCTTTACCACAGCTAAACCAAGCACAACACGAGTACAAAAGGCATTCAGGACAGCAATGAAGAAGTATACCCCACCAAACCCACCAAGAAAAGGAGGATCTGGACCTCCAGGAGGGTTGGGAAACCCTGGTGGAAGCGGAGGAGGAGGACCCCCCGGAGGAGGACAAGGAGGAGCAGTGCAAGGACAAGGAAATCAAGGAGGCGATGCCCGACTCATGGGTGCACCACCGGCGATCTTTAGCGGAGATAGGAAACTCGCTGATAACTTCATGGATGAACTCCTCCTTTATTATCGCATTAACTGATTGAATCCAACTCTCGCTTCACCAATCACTAGAGTGGCCGTTGCCCTCTCTTACATCAAAGGCAAAGATGTCACTGGATGGGTCCACAACATGGGGGTATTCTTAGATAACCTCCACCCTGATGACAACACAGACAATGTTTGGGATCACTTCATGGATGCCTTCAAAGCAAGATTCCAAGATTCCACTAGGGCAGATCGAGCTCGGAATGAACTGGAAAAGCTTCAATTAAAAATGCCTTTTGTGGACGAATACATGTCCGAATTCAAAGAGCTTGCGAGAAAGGCTGACTATCAAGCAGGAAACCCAGAAACTCGCAGACTCTTTATGAAAGGACTCCCAGTCAAAGTCCTCAAGGAAGTAATGCATGGTGGAACCCCAGCCACTTATGAAGATCTCAAGCAACAAACCGTTGAAGCAGTACAATCGCAGCAGACCATCTACAATATTATTCAAGGAAGAAACCAGAACAATCCTTTCTACACTCAAAATCATCCAAAGCCCTTCAATTGGGGGAACAAGCGGTTTGATCAAGGGCAAACATGCCCTCAATGGAATTCCTCTAACGCTCCCTGACAGTACAATGATAGAGTTGTCCCTATGGACATAGGATGAGCTAGGGGTTTCCAGAATAGAAACTAACGAGGGGGATACCAATGCTTCCAAGGGCATGTAGCAGCCCTTAACGAACCAGGAGGACCCCAAAGCACAACACGCAGACAAGGACGAGGATGAGGGGGTGGAAATAATGCCCCTCGAGGAGCATGCTTTGAGTGTGGCCAATTTGGTCACTATGCCCAAAACTGTCCACACAGAGTCAGGCAATCCAACATCAATCTCATGGATGCCAAATGGGAAAGCAACTCTGCTATTGACATACCTCCTATGGAGATCCCCCGTGACACAGTAGCGTCGGCAAAACATCTTCTCTCTACAATGAATGAGGAAGAGAAAAGGCAACTAGCCGAAGAAATGGGAGTAAACGAGGATTTTCCCACAGCCTGATTAGATCGGCACTAATTAGGCAAAACAGCATTGGAGATGTATTCCTTTCCGCACGAAAATCTATGACTCTTCGATTTTTCGTTCATTCCATTGCAAAAAGAGCCAAGGCAATTGCCCTTATCGATTCAGGGGCAACTGAAAACTTCATGAATCTAACATATGCCAAGTGGTTGCGACTGCCCATCCAACAGATGAAGGAATCTAGAAAACTCCTCAATGTCGATGGGACGGAGAACAAGAATGGAGAACTGAGATATTGTACAGATCTATCTGTGCAAACTGGACAAGTCTGTCAAAAGCTCTGGTTCTACCTTACAGAACTAGGAGAACATAAAGCAATATTGGGATACCCTTGGTTCGCAGTGGCACAACCACAAATTGATTGGAAACAAGGATGGATCAGTCATACTCAACTTCCAATTGTTTTGAGGGCTGAAAATGCAAAGAAAGCCCAATTCATCCCTCAATTGGTCAACATCCCAAGGACAAAAGGACCAAGCGAATATCTTATTGGTCGGGTAACGATCCATCTTACAGCCATTCCGGCAGGACCCATCAAAGGAGTACCAAAGGAATACGAAAGACATAACAAGGTGTTTAGCGAGCAAGAATCCCAAAGGCTCCCTCAACATATGATTTGGGACCATGCTATCGAACTCCTACCCGGAGCACCCTCGTCCCTACCAGGAAGATTACTTCCCCTGACCCAGGAAGAGATCAGCAAGGCCCATAAGTTTGTGGCCGAACATCTGAAACAAGGCACTATTAGGGAATCATGGAGCCCTTACGCAGCCAATTTCTTCTTTGTCAAGAAGAAGGATGGAAAACTATGTCCAGTCCAAGACTATCGACCTATAAACAAATGGACCAAGAAAAACCATAACGTCTCCCCGCTTATCCCTCAAACGATTGATCACCTCAGTGGATGTACATTATTCACAAAATTCAATGTCCGATGGGGGTATAACAATATTCGCATCAAACTGGGAGACAAATGGAAAGCAGCGTTCCTTACTCCAGAAGGACTGTTCGAACCAACAGTCATGTTCTTTGGCCTCACTAACTCTCCAGCCATGTTTCAGATGATGATGAACACCATCTTCTGAAAACAAGTGGCACAAGGGTAGTTATCAGTCTATATGGATGACCTAGCTATCCATACAAAATGACGAAAGGGAGAGACAGAAGAGCAACACAAGGCCCGACATAGAACATATGTACACAAGGTTCTCGATATACTGGAAAAGCACGATCTCTATCTCAAACCCAAGAAATGTGCCTTCAAACAGAAGGAGATCAATTATCTAGGGGTTATTGTGGGGCAGGGAACGTTAAAAATGGACCCTAAGAAGATCCAGGCAGTAACAGAATGGACACAACCGAAGACCGTCACTGAGATTTGTCAATTCCTAGGATTTACAGGGTATTATCATTATTTTATCCCCAATTACTCAAAAATTGCACGACCACTCTTGGACCTCACGAAAAAGACTACTGAATGGCATTGGGGAAATACTCAGGAGATGGCATTCATGCATCTCAAATCCCTCATGACAGCAGCACCGGTTCTCCAACAACCCGACTTCGACAAAAGATTCTACCTCCAAACTGACGCATCCATGTATGGCGTGGGCGCCATACTCTCGCAAGCGGCAGGGATGACAGACAAAATCGACACCTCTCATCACCCCTCAAAACCAAAACTTCATCCCATTGCTTACTATTCGGCAACATTCACCCCAATGGAACGGAACTATGATATCTATGAAAGGGAGTTGCTAGCCATGATGAAATCCCTTACACACTGGCGTCATTACTTAGGATGGACCAAATACCCCTTTACTATCCTTACAGATCATGCTAATCTTCAATATTGGAAGGCCCCAAAGAATCTCAATCGACAAATGGCCTGGTGGCATGCAGACTTACAGGAATATGACTTCGAGATCCAACACATCCTGGGAGAAACAAACATGGGTCCAGATATTTTATCTTGACCGTCCAATGTGGATCAGGGAAAGAACAATAATCACGACATCACTGTCCTCCCTCAGGAAAAATTCATCCATCAAACAAGGATGGTAGAACCATTGGAGACAGAAAAAAGGGACCTCATGACACTAGTCCACGATCATCCTACCGCAGGACACCCTGGAAGAGACGAAACCTTACAGCAGGCCCAGAAACGCCTTACATGGACTGGAATGAAGGGCTGGATCGCCAACTATGTGAAAGGGTGTGCAACGTGTCAACAAAACAAAAATCTAACCCACTGACGCAAGGTCCCTCTTTTTTGAATCACAACCCCAGAAGATGCCCTTCCATTCCAGCAGATCTCCATGGATCTAATTACAGGGCTACCTAACATACAAGGAAAAGATGCAATCCTCACCATCGTGGACCATGGATGCTCTAGGGCCGCCTTGTTTCTACCATGTTCCATCACTATCACTGGACTTGGAATAGCCGAACTATATTTCAAAAATGTATATCCTTGGTTTGGCCTACCAAAGAAGGTAATAACGGATAGGGATCCGCAATTTACCTTGCATTTTGCAAAAGCTCTAACCAAGCAAATTGGGGCGCAGCAAAATATATCGACGGCCTTTCATCCACAAACCGATGGACTTTTGGAAAGGAAGAATCAATGGATAGAACAATATCTATGAACTATCACATCATTGTCACCAGAAGACTGGACAAGATGGCTCCCAATCGCCACAGCTGTGCATAACAATAGGAAGAATTTGACTACTGGACTATCACCCAATCACATCCTATGGGGGAATGAAGCCCCACTTTTACAAATAGGGGAAAGTGACCCGAAGAACCAGACCTCTACGGATCGTCTCGAACTTCTGGAACGAAAATGAATCCAGGCCATTCAAGCAATCAACCAATTGGCACGAGAGGAACTTGGTCTGTCCCCTTTTAAGGTAAAAGACCAAGTATGGCTAGAAGGGAAAAACCTTCAACTACCTTATCAAAGTTCCAAACTAGCCCCAAAAAGATATGGACCCTTCAAAATTATGGAAGTCTTATCTCCCGTTGCTTATCGCCTAGACCTTCCAATGGCCTGGACAATCCATAACGTATTCCATGTGTCACTCCTATCACCCTATCATGAAACAACTACCCACGGACCCAACTTCTTCCGACCCCCACCTGACCTTATCGAAGGTGAAGAGGAGTATGAGGTGGAGCGTATCATTAATCATCGACGTCATGGGCGAGCTGGAACGCTCCAATACTTGGTCAAGTGGACAGGATATCCAGAAGCAGATAACACTTGGGAGCCTGCCAATCAAATTCATGCCCCAGAGCTCATTAAAGCCTATCATCGACACACCCCCTTGAAGCATAAAAGGGCGACTAGAAGGACGAAGAAAAGCATTCGCTCCATACAACACATCCCCTCAGAAAAATGTCCAGCCAAAGTAACAACTCCTCCTCTTCCCAAGAGACGCGACCCCCTTCAGCCATGTCATTTGCAGTATCAGTCGATACCCCCGCCGCTCCTGAACCAATTGACCCGCCAACAGGACTGTCCTACCGAGAAAGGCTCAACTACTATGAAGCCCACATCCCAGATCTTCCAGTTGAAGGGTATCGATGATTGGCCAGACCAGATGAGGCGCAAATCAGCCTTATTTCCCAAATCTGAGCCCGCGCCATGTCACCAAGATCAGCTGCCAGCATCGCTGCAGGGGATCCATCAATCCACCCAGAAGTCCTCCAAGCCATTATCAAAAGCATGGGAGAAGGGGTACGATTGGCGCAAGCAAGACATTCAATTGAGATGGGGCTCCTACAAGAGGCCCTTGACAACCTTCATCGCACCCCAGTATTCAGAAACACTGACCCAAATCAACCTTTTGAAGAGGCTCCACCTGGGTATGTCAAAAACCGAGGGCAGGTATACATGGAGCTCCCATGTAAAGATGGACAAATTCACCCAGCCAAATGGATCAAACGTGTGGAAGGGGGCAAAGTCGCCGCATACACAGATGAAGACACCCCAAATAGTCTCCCCATCATCATCCCAATCTACGCCCTGAACTGCAACGATCCTACGTCCACTGACGAGTGGGCAACTGCCCTGCCAGAATGGCTTCACAGTGCGCTGGTCAGAAGTGGAACCACCTATGCCATATTACGCCGGGAGCTCGACAAACTTCCTGTTGACAATTGGGGCTATGTGGCCGAAGCAGACCGGTATTGGAAATTGGATGAAGAGTGCCACTCCCTTGACGCACAGATCGACTTGCTCCAAATGGAGCACAGAACAAGAGGGGTTGAATGAAGTCTATCAAGGGGAAGATTGGAGGCATCCCTCATCTCTCAAAAGGTGCAACATCTCCACCTTGGCCAACGAATGGGGGCGTGGCAGGAACAAACTCATGTCAAAGCTGCATGGCTGTGTCGAGGGATGGGGTCCATCCGTGGATGAGGACGTCCACTCTGATGAGAGGAGTGGTGTAACCGGCCTTGGGAACAGGAGCTGATGTGTCACTCTGTTGCCCATGTAATAGATGAAGAACCAGTCCAAAAGGTATCTTGGTCTAGTCCTGTGATGTCATCATGCATCATGAGTCTAGACATGGCTTCTTGTTATCTTGTGTATTGGTCTGATGATATGTTCTCGTGCCCTGTTTCATGTTCACCTGTTTGTATTGGCCTAGCCTGTGGAGGCCCTTGTACCTTTACCATTGTTGTGGACTTTTAGACTCCTACTCAGTTTGGCCTTAGGCCCCTAGTTAGTCTATCCTGTAACAGTATATAGGGAGTGCCTTGACTGCCCTGAACCGGCAAGTTGAGTCTCCTGTCTCAATTTACGTGTCTCCTCTTCTTCTCTTTCACAAGAGGGTCTTGCTAAGGGACTTGCAAGGCAGGAACCTCTTACTCTATCAAAGCCATATAGGAGGGTGTGACTCCTACCAAGATACTCAACAACTAGTCTAAGCACTGACGCATATGAAGCAGCAGTGACAGAGACCCTGAGTCATCAGGATTTTGGAAATTTTCTTAAACTGCTTAAAGTTGCCTTAAGTTGCCTTAAGTTGCTTAAAATAATGGTAATCTACTTAAACATGATTTAAGGAGACTTTAAGGAGGCATTAAGTACCATTAAGACATTAAGAAATTTTCCTTTTTCCTGATGCTCCTTCTTGACATCGTGGAGTGTGCATGTTTGCATACAGGGAATAACCTTGCAGCAATGTTTGCAAAAGTCCTGGAAGACTTTGGTATCAGTGACAAGGTGTGCTCAAAAAAAGGATAAATCATACTGTATCCAATCTGATCTGATATCAGATACTATCTATAACCTGCAACAATGCAACTAGTAATGACAAGATGATCAATGATCTTGCAAGATGACTTGTTGACTTCCCTGGGGCTCCCAATCATGCACACTGCTTCACACACATCCTCAACTTGGTAGTGAAGAGTATAATGTGGCAGTTTGATATGCCCAGGCAAAGGTCGGATATCACAAATGAAAGAACTCACAATGAGTTACACAGGTTGGCCAGGGACATTGAGGTGGAGGAGCTGGAGACACAGGCCAAAGAAGAGGATGAAGGAACAGAAGAAGAAGCTTCCAGGCACAACAACGACAAGGGGTGGGTCAATGAGAGGGATGACATGACACAGGAAGAGGTGGATGATTTAGATGACAATGTGCAGCTGATATGGTTTGTGTTGACAAAGGTAAGCAATAAGCAAGCAAGTGCTATATAGTATTAGCTAACCAGTGGACACACCACAGATTCGCAAACTTGCATACGCAATCAAGAACTCCAGTATGATTGCACTTCCTCAGTGGTACCATATTCTCAAGAGCCTTTCACTCAAGCCCCAGGTGATACCCTGGGACATTCGTACCCATTGGAACACAATGTACAACATGCTCAACTTCACCTACCAGTACAAGAAGGCTGTCAACAAAATTACCAACATCTGGGAAATGAAGCTACATGTCTACAAAATCGAGGCACACAAATGGGAAATAATCCAACAACTACAACTGAGCAACCTCTTGAAGGTGAGTACTTTTTAACTTTTGTTCCGACTATCAGAGGTAATGTTCATTTATTAGATCTTCAAGGATGCTACTCTGTTCTTCTCGAGTGGCAGTACACCTAACATAGCATCTGTCATCCCTGCCATGGACCACCTTGATGAACATCTGGCCTTGGCAGCCATCAGTCACAAGTATGACCCTGCAATCAGGGCTGCTGTTGCAATTGGGAAGAAAACACTTAATCAGTATTATGACTGGACAGACCATTTGGAGCTGTATCAAATTGCGATGGGTATGTGTCTATGCCAGTGCCTATGTACCTCTGGGAAAGCACTGATACTCATTTACCTAGTCTTACACCCTCGCCGCAAGTTCACTTACTTTGAGTGCTCTGGCTGGAGGCCCAACTGGATTGCAACCATGAAAAAGATCATTCAGGATGAGTTTGACCACAGTTATCATTTTTGAGATGACATTATTTTAGCTACAGGGCCTGCTGACACAAACTTGACTCCATCGAAGAATGTCTTCAACAATTTACCAGCATTCCATACAGTTACTTTTGGCACATTGGATGAACTGACATGCTACTTGTTAAGTGGGCCCAAAGACATGAAGAACGAAGACGTCCTCAAGTGGTGGTATGAACACTGACAAGTCTTCCCTCACTTATCTCAAATGGCACTCAATTATCATACTGTTCCTTGTAAGTTATGTGTGCTTTTGTTTTCCAATGTGTATCTTATAACAAATCTGCAATCAGGTAGCTCCGTCGATGTGGAGTGAGTCTTCAGTCAAGGGCAGCTTATTTTACCCTACATTCGCAATTGACTTTCTTCCAAATCAACGCATGCACTTCTATGTCTCGGGAACTGGAGCCAGGGTGGTCATGTGAAGAACAGTGACATCAAGGCTGTGGCAATTTTACCTGACATCCACAGTCACAAGCCCCCACTTGTGAGTGGTGGATGGGATAACTGACAATATTGTGTGAATGCATGCAGGCAGAGCCACAGCCCACAGAGGAATCAAGGACTTCTGGACTTGTCTTTCTCATTTTTGTCATAGCTGTATTGTAGTACACTTGTTGACTCATTTGTGACCGCATTGAGTTACAGAGTACATTCACCATTCTTTCAGCCCCAACACAGACTTAGACAATGAATACACATGTTATTGCACACTTGGACAACACTCCTGTCTGTCAAGCCACAGGTTCCCACCAAACCCGCAACCCATGTCAAACCCTCAACCCATGTGAAAACCCACAACCCGCACCTGTCAAAACCTATACCCATACATGCAGGTATGGGTTCTCATGGGTATGGGTGCAGGTTGCCAGAAAATACCCCAGGGTCACCCCTGAAGAACCCTAGCACTACCAACAGACAATGGCCTTCTTCAGTTACAGTTTCGTACACTATAGAGTACCTGTAATGGTAGCTAGGCTGACACATTGTTTTTATAATACCACTCATTTTTCTGGAAATTATTGTGAAATTATTGTGAAGTTATTGCTGCATTACTGCAGAATGATTGCTAAGTTAGTGCTCATTTATCAGGAATTATTGCATGATAATATATGACAATATTGATAGGGTAGGATAATTTACGGCTAGGATAGGGGGGGTAAGCAAAAAATGATAATTTAAGCTAGCGAACAATAATGCGAATTTAGCACTAGCATTGTCTCGCTAGTGCTCGCTAGCCCGGAGCTAGCACTCGCTAGTGAAGGAGGATGCGCCAAGCCTGCTAAGACGCTTTGGGCTGCAAATGCTCATTCATAGGAGACCCAGCCTCTTCAGTTGGAGGGACTCTTGGAAGCCCTGACTCCTGAGCCTGGATGAGATCTTAGTTCTTGTGTAGCAGTCTTGCTATCGTAGCCATGGTAAAATGCATTGTCAAGTTTTGTTGTCACCCAATATGCGTGCACTGTACTTTCGCAACTATGTGACATATGGAAGTAACCTTGAATCTAACTCACGGACATAACAGTAGTTGGTATCTGCGGAAAAGCTCTATTAAAGGTCACTCAATCAACTATCATGAGATGAAAATAAGATGACATTCACAACTGCGCAGTTTATACGGAAGATTGGACTGATCTGATGATTGATTCATATGACGTTTCATTTTCTTCATAATTTAGATGAAAGGGTTTACATTCCTGGCCAGTGGTAAAACCGGAAAAGATTGTATCTACTTGTGAAAGTTGTATAATAATCGACAATTTGGTGGTCGTCGTTGGGGCACCCGAGGCTCACGTGAGCCGATAACGCACTTCTCATAACTCATAACTACTCACGTTTCCAATTTGCGGCCAGGACGCAGATACCTTTTTGTGTTGGCTTCTGTACGCACGAATTTTCATACAGTGCTAATTAGCGCGCACTCCCTGAAGCTTGGATATAAGCCTGAGTGACGGACAGTGTGAAATGTGAAATATGGATTGCGCCCATACGTCGTTCCCACCCAGAGGGCCCGCTCGAACGAACACAATAGTGACAATACACGGAGCAGTGATATTGCTATCGTTCTACAACAACGGTGAATGAGATGCCGCACGCATAACGTTCCTTTTCACTTTCATTTCTTAAATCCCTGTAACATGGACGTCGAGTATGGTATGGTATGTGTATAGTATCACAGCCCCGCCTGGGTCCTTAGCAAATACCTGTCCTCCCCGCTTGGCGACTTCCAGGTCTGAAGTGCTCGATGTTCTGTAATCTGTAATGCACGGATGAAAGAGAGGGATTCGCGTGCGCGTGGGATTCGAGTCTTTGTTGTATTGAAGGATTATGGAGACGCGGTATGGGAGGGTGGGCCGATGGCGATCAACGCTTGATCCCGGAGGCTGTTGTCCATGCGGTTCCGAAGATCATCGTCCTCCAACTCTTCTATTACTTCGTTTATAAAAGGATGTGAGCCTCCATGTCCCTCGACCATCTTCTTCACCAGATCCATGAGCATCCCCACGATATACGGTGGGTAGGAAAAGTCAGAAAAGACACCACGGTTTCGGATCACGAGATCACAGAGGAGATCAAGCAGAATTCGCTGTGTTCCAGCCGAATTCTTGCTCTTCCTCCAGTTAGACGTGATAACATTGAAGGTACCCGTATAGAAGACCTTCGTCAACTCGGGCGATGAAGATTTGGATAAGAAATGGAGTTGTCGGAGTGCGAGGAAGAAAAGCTCGATCGTAAATCCGAGTCCGTGGCCGTCACGTAAGTCCAGCAGACGCCAGAGTTGCCGCTTCATCAGGTAATTGAGTCCGCGCAACGAGAGGGGGATCTTATGGAGAGACTGTAAGCTTTT
Organism: Russula lepida; assembly: GCA_003316425.1. Classification (NCBI taxonomy): domain Eukaryota; kingdom Fungi; phylum Basidiomycota; class Agaricomycetes; order Russulales; family Russulaceae; genus Russula; species Russula lepida. The sequence continues at coordinate 19,857 of QFEZ01001281.1, forward strand.
GAGGGTCTCCTCGTGTCCTTCGGCATTCTGTTCCTCGATTATGTCACGTAATCTTCGGCCGAGAGTGCATAAGTTTTGAATTTGTTGTCCGGGGATTATCAATTGTGGTGGGACGGGAGTGGTCCCAACAGTAGGGAAATTAAAGGCCTCGCTTAATGGAATGGGACCGGAAGACTTCTGCCTGTTAGAGAATACGCCTGGGAGTCGTTGCGTCAACCTGTGTGTGATCTCATCCATTCTTTCCTGAAAAAAGGAGATCCGCCAGTCGACATTGTCCACAACCGCCTCGATTGCGATTGCGATACGCTCCAGCTCCGAGATCGACTCTTCACGACTGTTTAGGATCCCTATGACATCTGATTTTGTCTTGCTCAGGCTCCAGGGCTCGAATGCTAGATGGAGGTCCCCAACAGGCGCCCATGCCTTGGTCAGATAATCATCGATCCTTTGAGCAATTACCATCAACGCCTCTGTGTCTGGACTACCATAATCTGTCTGGAGGCGTGCAATGCCGTCCAGTGCAAATTTGGCTGATTCCTGTAGCCTGATGGCGTCAACCATCTTCCAGAGGGCCACGAGTGACAGGCATGTCCAGCGGACGGTGAACAATGGGTTCGATACGATCGTCGATGGATTGTCCGTTCGTTCTTTGTCGCCTAGTTTGCTGAGTACCTTGCCAAGTACCTTTCCGACTTCTCCGAACCAACCCAGCTCGACATTGGTACAGCATACAAGGGAAGCCACGGTTTCGATGCATCCGCGCATGAGCCCACGTCGTTCCTCCGTGTTCATGAGATCTCCCTCGTTAATGTAGGCATCAAAAAAGCTCCGCACGCATCTACAGAGTTCGTAGACGGTGGATCCTTCGGGCGCAGACGCCAGTGGGAGATCAGGACGAGGTTGGGTTGGAAGGTTACCATCCGATCTCGACGGGTCGTCTCTCACGACCCCTTTCCAAACATTTCTCCCCCACTCCTGCTTGAAAGAGCCGGGGATTGCCAGTACGAAGGTATGCGTCTCGTTGCTCCCATTAATATTGTCAACTAACCACTGAACGGCGCACACGTCCCGATCCATGCGGTTTGTGGTGTCTTTCATCGCAAATTGTTCCTGACTTTTTTCCATGCTCGCAGGCTTGACCACTCTGCCACGGAAGTAATTATATTGAGAATCGCGAGGAAGTTTTTGGATGAGAAACCAAATGAAAGCTGAGAATGGGGTCCGATAGGGTGATTGGGGATCCCGTATTGATTCGACCACGCCATAAAGATAGAGGCATACGCAGACAAGGATAGGGATCACAATGGCAATAAAGACAGTCTTGTCGATTTGCAGGATGAGGTCACTGAGTCCCCAGAAGAAAAGGATGAGAGAGACGTGGATAAGCCCAGGGACAAACTCCGCGACCGTTGGCAAGCGTTTGGCACCTTTGTATAAAAACAGTCGAATTCGCGCAGTCTTCAAAGGGTTGCTAGATTGCTGGAAGATGCGCATATAAGCCCTAACCCATTGCTGAACGAGCGTTGCAAGGAGGGCGGCAGAAGTACTGCATACGAGACTTATGAGCCAGAAGATATTCACCCGGCGGTCAGACGCCGATATATGAAAGGGAGGGTAAGGTTGTGGGGGAGTAAAATTGGTTGGTATTTGGCCGCCCGAGGCGAGTTGTTGCGATATTCGATCAAGCAACTGAACGGATTGCTGCTGGTAATAGGCTGACTGGTCTGCGGGGTTGACTTTCATATCTTGGATCTTTGGCACGACGAACGCGGTGAGAACAGCAGAGAATAAACCGGCCTGGAACGAGAGTGATGATAACTCTGGCTAAGCGGAAAAAATATTGCACATACGAATATGAGGACACCATCCATATCATCTTTCAAGGTTTCTATCTGGGCTTCATCATGACTCTTAGATTCTTTTCCGTATAGAGACCATAGAGCATTAGCATTTTCGTCAAAGTCATTGCGTTCTTCGGCGGACTCTTCCGGGGGCGGATTCGGATCATTTCGGTTATTCATGCCTTGAACACCACACTATCAGATCATCAAATCTCCAACTCAATTAATAGATACGTACCGACATCAGGATGTTCGTTGTTCTGTGGTTGGGCTGATACCCCTCGCCATACGATCACTTCGGACTCTTCGGGGGGCCCTTCTACTAGACGGTAATCAGCACATCGAGGAAAAAAAAAAGAAAGAGAGGAGAAAATCCCAGGTTCACCTTCTGGACCTCGTTCTACATCATTCCTTTGACTTCCCGTCCTAAACATTACGGAGACGTTGGAGAGTCACGGAAAGTCTCGGGATGGAAAGCGCCAGGCTCAGTTCGGCAATTTCCGTCAACGCCCTGCGGTGTTTAACGTTTAACTCCCACCAACTTGAAATCAGATGTGCACAAGCGAGGCACTTAGTCCTTAGTGGCAGCGTCCAGAGGTGGTATCAGTCAGCTCAATTAAGCCAACTCAAGGCAAAACGGATTGTGCTCATGCCAGCGATCATTGGCACGGCCGATTTGCCGCCACTGATTTCGCTATCTCCGCACATTCATCAAACTGTGCCCGGTAATGGTCTCGATTAAAGATTACGCGATTACGTTCTGTTCCAAATCAGATGACAGCAGGCAATTCTAGTTCATCTCAACGAAAAGTCAATATGAAGGAGACAAACTAAACCCCAATACAGTTAGTGTGGGTTGGCTAAGGATTTCAAACACGCAAGTAACGCAACACAATGTGTGGTACATGCAATATATAATGAGATAATATCAAGTCCAAAGCGAATAAACGAAACTGAAGTAATAAAAAATACTGGTACAGTGGAGGTATTCGTGCATGCGATAGGCATAAAACAGAAAAGAAGGTCCATGTGAATGCCCATGTTACAGAAGACAGGAAATGTAACAGTAGAGCGATGCAAAATCGAAAGGTTGGTAAGCTACAATGTAAAATGCCTAATTGCCGCAGGGGGGACACAGAACTTTATGATCAGGTCAATCATTTTCTCCATGATGAGGTCATTCCCGCGAAACGTGAATGGTCCCTCATTCGTAATGAAGCGGTGAATGTCGTGATGAATACCCTTCAGGAGGCCAGATTCGACATGATGGTTCATGACCGCTTGAACCTTGCAGGCCGACACATTATCGTAGGTAGAAACAAAGAGACAATGTAAGATAATGGTAAGGTCTACGATATAGCCCACCATGTAACGGATGTTTTCGGTACTAGATAAACAGCCTGAGATTGGGTCGGCTCAGCCATTAAATACACGAAGACTACTTACCTATTCCGGTATAAATTGTTTGCGTCGTGTATGAAGGCTTGGCGCCCCAGTGTACCATTAAGCCTTGGACGATCAGAAACATCCTCTACAATTGGATCACGCTCACCTCGGTGGCACGGTGGTCAATGGCTCAGCCAGGTCCTTGACAAGGTTGGACATCTTTGTTTTGAATTCCTTGCTCGAAAGATACTGATCTCATTGAGCGACTAAGAGGACACAGGCGAAGAAAGACAGACCCCATCACTATCTCGGAGCCTCCAGACGTCAACAATATCGGTATGAACAATGTCAACATAGTGTTCAACGGGCTGGTCAACGAAGTCGTGGCTGGACCAAAGGCTACGCCAGTATCCTATGTGTGAGAGGGAACGAGTCAAAGACCGCCCAGCGATATGGGAACAATGCCACGCTGTATTACTCACGACTACGCCCAATTCTGTGGAGAGCTATGAGACCATGCGTAATAAACAACGGAGACATCACGTACTCGATAGAGGCTTGGATAATCAGATTATGATTGACCCTCTGCTCAACCGACAACGCAAAAGACACGGGGTGGATTTGAGAGACTCCTTCCCGTGTTTCAGATGATACGCTGACCATACTCGCGTTGCGTAAGTGTGTAGTGATGAGCTTGTGAGTCGTCGCGATCAGTTTTTTAAGGAGATCATCATATCTCTGTTTCGCTGGATAGAAGAATGAGTCGACGCCCTTTCATACAACACATTTAAAAGGACAAGTACTGGAAACAATCTCGACTGACACATCCCTGAGTTTTCCACGGAACAGGGAGCGACGGGACTCCTCGTACTTCGCATGTGCGGTGCCTCTCGCTCTTTCATGGAGTCGGGTGTCACCGCCAGCGATATCCAAAAGAACTTGGGAGACGACCAGGTCGAACTTCGTGGCCACGAGGACGACGGGAACCACTGTTGGCCATTCATTGAAACGGACAGGTAGTGAGTGTTTGAGGGGACGCACCTCCGTTCAAGCTGAGAATTTTTTCCACTCCGTCACCGAGGCTTCTGGCGATAACGTCTGACGTAGGAACACATACCCTACATTGACGTTTATCAGTTAGTCATCACTGCTATCACGGACATGACATCTTAACCAAATGGCGTGTAATCTTTCTGACGTGGAGCAGTTTCCACCAATGCGACCCTCAATAAACTCCAGTATATTCAGATTGTTTTGGTCATCGCCGGGTCCGAATCCAGAATACTCGTGGACCACGAGATGGCGGTTGTTGTGTGGAATAATTCCGGCATCGATCCCGGCTGTTCCGGGCACGTGTTCCGGTGCCGTCTTTCGCACAATCAGCCTAGTTGGCAAGACAGACGAATGAGGGATGCATAAATACACACTGGCCCATCCGTTTTGAAGATAGAGTTCACGAGGGATGACTTGCCTGATCGACTCTATTGTGGAGGCAAGAGTTGGCTTGACCTGCTGGGCCGGCACGCACACCGTAATAGTCAGTACGCACCTTGCCAACAACGAGAATTCTAAATCTTCAAGTAATTGGACTAGCTATGGCGTATGACATAGCGACTAGTTCATACCTGGGCTTATCAGAAAGTACATTCCGCACGGTGGGGGTGAGCGGTCGACGCTCACGGGGCAGCGAGGTGGGAGGCACTACTGCCACCACGCGGTGGGGCACCTCCCGTACTGGCGTTGCTTGCATGGGTTGCAAGGGCAATGTGGGTGAAGAAGGGGCGATAGCGGTACTCCCGCAGCAATTCCCCATGGGACGATGAAGGACGCAGTGAGTCAGTGAGGAATGGAGGTTGCACGAAATCCATCATGATGAAGATGATATACGTTCAAGAGAGTCGAAAGCATGGACTGCGGAAAAAATAGAACGTGAACACGAGGATGCAATGTGGGTACTCTGCTGCCTCAGCTGCAACTGTATAAGTCAAGGGATAAGTACGATGAGTATTAGGTGAGTGTCAGGTAGTGCCGTAGTGGCCAGCATACGGGCATCCCATCAGCGTTTGTGCGGATCTCAAAAAATGAGCGCATCAAGCAATGTGGTATATATGTGAAATTTTTTGCGACATCGTGCAAATTAACTTTGAATCAGCCGCAAGGTGCGACTGGGACCGTTGTTTGATATTGTGTTCGATTGTGGCCACGCGCTGGCCACGAACGCAACAGTTGTGTCGATCCTGGGTAAAGTACAACTACCCCCTCCTTTACCTCGCACAGGGGATGATTTCTCATTCCTCGAGTGTGTGGCATAAGGTCCTTTTTTCATGGGGACCTCCAACTAAACAATGGGGTCTGACTCAGGCCCGATGACGGTCACGTGTATCCTTTGGCGCCTGCCTGTACTCGGGGATAATTTTTTTCAACTCGGAACACGATGTCGACTCCCTCAGGGATCTTGTCCTCATTGACTATTTATTATTTTCCACGAGGAGGAACCAAATGTTTACAAAGCCATCAAACCATCATGTTCTTACCATGAATAATAAATATTGTAAAATATCCTGACCATACACCAATTTTATGCGGGCGCCGTCCACACAAGTTAATTGAGTAGATAAAGAGTCAATGTGTAATATGCGTCACGTTGGAAGGAAAATACCTTAGACGTGATCATAACCAGGCATAAAAACACCGAAACTGCAGCGTGCCGATGCATTATCCTATCCAGAACCCCGACAAATACGGCTCCCTCGTTCTCGTTTAATGAAATCGCGTTGCTCTGGATCTTCGGATCGGACAGGATCGATCTCATCGCTTCGCCTTACTCAGCCATACAGTACTGCTTTTGATTGCAGGTTTACTAATACTGTACGAAATGGCTGCTGAGAGCCAACTGTTTGTCGGTCAGAACCTAGGACAGCCGCCGGGGGATACAACCACCTACCAGTGTAACCGGGAAAGTAGACGAAAAGTTTTGGGCTTCCCATGCCTACCACAAGGCCGTGTGACCAGACATAAAAGTACCGTCAAGAGGCTATTACAACCTGCACTTGTCTGCAAGGCCACCACGTTTGGAAGCGGACTTTTCACTGGGTGACCGAGTCGTCTTCTTCAAGGTTGTGGGGGTGCGGGGCTTTGCCGAATCGGCCAGGTCCTACGAGTGTCTACGGTTAATTGATTGATTGATCGATTCTAGGAAACATAGGAAGGAGACTTGCGAAAAAAGAAAAGAAAAATTTATTGCTCTGTGTAGCATTGACTCCCACCTTATGCATCAGCGTTGTGTGATCCGTATCTCGATTCGAATGGCGAGGAACGGTTTGACACCGCCGACGAATAACGCTACATGTTATCCCAGGCTTGAGTCGGTCATGAGGCCTGAGGCTTTGGAGTGGAATGCGTGTAGTTCTGCCTCTCGGGCAGTTTTCGTTGTGAAGCTCCAAAATCGTCATGGTCATGCCCTCCTTCTTGTCAGCTTCAATGGTTCGAAGTGTCGATTAAAGAGACAAATTGTGGGCAGTGCCAACTAGGCCTGAAGAAGAACAGTGATTTGGCAATGCGCGCACGGGCCCGAGAACGCACGGGCCACATCACACTGGAAAATTTTCAGATGCTTCATCATCACGGTTTATCCCGACTAGATGGCTTGCCTGTGCATGGCACTAACATCTGTCGTACCGTAACTTGCTAGTTCTTCGTGTTACAGCCACAGCGGCCATGAGATGCCACGTCCGCTGGCACCCTGCCAATTGAACAGTCAAGCTCAGCCGTAACTTCTCTCTCGTCCCTCCTCTAAGCCCAGCTGCAGTGTGGTTAATGTCCCTGAGGTATGACTCTCTACCCCTTCTAGTAAGGTGCTAACAGCCACGGCCTGTCCTCATCAGCGCCGACACTAGTACTTGCATGCCGGTGGAAGCCTCGTGCCCCAAGCTACACAAATCTCAGTGGTGCTGGCAAATTCCGTTGACGCTGAGTTCTCGATTAGCGCTGAGCCTTTGGATGCTCGCGAGTGCGAAGATCATGGCACCAAGCGTATGCTGTAAGCCTTGGAGTTTGGCAGGTTCAGTGCCAGCGGCATCATTAATACCAATCCTGCGCGGAAGAAGCTTTTGCTGTACCCAATTTTGGCGCCTTGGTCCGCCGTTCCTTCGTCCTTCTCGCAAAGGGCAGACGTAATCGCTATTTACGGCACCTCGAACGCGTTCGTCGTTCAAATCAACGATATTAATAATCTTCGGTTCCATGTATAATGGAGTAAATGCTCATCTCGGCTACGGGAATGGTGGAGAAGAATGCGGACGAGCTTTTTGGTGTATTGCGAACAGACACAAGGCGTCGACTCGATTCATGGCACACCTAGCTGTCGAGGATGTAAGAGGTGATATACAGTAGAGACCAGCTCTACTTGTAAGCTACTATCTGCTACTATCTACACTAGTGTTATCCAATTGGGTCATAACATAAGGTAGATATGCAATAGGAAAAAGAGAGGGAGGAGACCTGTACAACCTGAAATACAAAAGAAAAGTGGGAAACGAATAGACTGAGGAAGTCGATGGCAGATAGAAACATGGATAAAGGACAATATGCGACGCATGCATTGACGAAGCATCAGGGAGTTAGGAACATTGATCGTTCACCGGCGCCTAGGGGAGTCATTTATTTGTGGAGGGCAGATCACAGTTTCCTCTGATCAGGTCAATGATTTTGGTCATGACGACATCCTTGTCTTGATACTCGAATTGGCGCATTCTAATAAAGTGGCAAATTTCCTCGTGGATCCTTGTCTTGGGACTAGACCAAGCGAAGTTACTCATCGCCGACTGAACATCGCTAGGTGACACATTGCCGGGAGATCCGAAAACGCCAAAGAGGATAAGGGTGAGGTCTACAATGTAACCCACGACAAGGCAGATATTCTCATTGCTGAAGACAGGGTTGAGGCCGAGTATGTGATGCAAGAGGAGCGCCCTCACCTATTGTCGTAACGATCGTTCAGCCACGCAGCTCCCGTCCCTGGTGTGCGATTTGATCTATGTCCGTAAGAAAATAGACACGTCGGACAATTGGTTCTAATCTATTGAGGTCGTATTTGCGCTCACCTTGATGAAGAACCGACGGGTTGCCTACTTAAATCCTGAATAAGATGAGAAATCCCATCTTTGAATGCTGTGCCTGACAAGTACTGGTCTCCCTAAGCAGGCAGGAAAATCACAACGAAAAAAAAAGATATACTTTGTCCCTATCCGGAAAGTTCCAGACCCCAACAATGTCTGAATGAATAACTTCAACGCAGTCTGTTAGGTTTTGTCCAGCAAAGTCTTCACTGGACCCGAGCCGACGCCAATATCCTATGTGAGGGAGTAGCCTTGTTAAACTGTCCTTTATTGTGTGTAAGATATAATCCACTCACGGCTTTGCCCGACTCTGTCGGACGGATGGCAGGCATGAGAAAAAAGGTTCAAGAGGAGAAATGAGGTTACGTACTCGATAGCCGCTTCAATGTTGATACCACGACTTGCCCTCTGTGAGACCGACCACGCAAGTGTCACAGGGGACATTCGTGATTGCGCCCTTTGTGCTTCGGACGACGCAGAGATATGTCTTGAGTGACCAATGATGACCTCGTCAGTTGTTGCGACTAGCTTATCGACCAGATCGCGAAACCTCGGCTGCGCTGAAACAAAGTAAGGCGTGAGACAACCCTTCTGAGCAACGCGCATACAAGAGGATAATTACTAGAAACAATCTCGGCCCGCGCATTTTTGAACAGAGAGCGACAGTGCCCCTCCCACGTAGCCTTAGCTTTTTCGTACTCATTGCCACGGGATGGAACGTTGGGAACGACCAGGTCGAACATCGTGAAGACAGTAACGAGGGGAACTAATGATCATCTGTTTGTTTCGACAGTGAGGTCTTTTGGAGATCCCTTACCTCCCGTACCCAGAAGTAGCTTCAGCCCCTCATCGAACTGTCCACTGATGACATCTGGTATCGGAACACATATCCTGACTTCGCCGTCAGTCACATATAACGACTATATATAAGATTGCTTCTCTACCAAATAGCGTGTAATCTTTCCGCTTGGCGGCTTTTGTGGTTGCGGGCCGTGATAAATTCTCGGATGGGTTGCAATTCTCCGGGTCCAAATGCCGAACATTCGTGAACTATAAGGTGACGATTGTCGCGTGGACGAAACTCGCCATTTATCCCGGAAACATTCGTTGGTGCCCTCTTACAATATTGCAGGAGCGTAAGTGGGAGAGGAAGGGACGCAACGATAGCTAGGTACATACCGACATATCCACGTTGAAGATGGTACTGAGGAGTAAGGACTTGCCAGAACCTCGCTGTGATAAAACATTGTCAGTTGGGTCTAAAACCTGTGCGATATATAAAACGCACCTTTCCTACAACGAGAATTCTGAACCTGGGGACGATGGTACAGTAGTTAGTTATTATGACTGACAACATGGCATCTGACTACATACCTAAAGTCGTTAGCAAGTAGGCTCTGCAGAGTGGAAGGGAAACGCAGTTGACGTTCCGCTGACATTTGGCTCACCCCCGAGGCCGGCCCTGAAGCGACCTGTGTGCCAGTGGATTGATGTCCGTTACCAAGTAAAGGCGTTGATGAGGTCCTAATTATTCGAGTAGAATGCGAGTGTGGTCCCTGTGGAGATGTCGTACCCATAGACATGGATTCGTGAAGTCGTGGAGAACCCCTTCGAGGGCCACGTGATCGGTAGGGGGGCGACTCGGAATGCGCTTGTTCCTGGAGGGGAATGGACGAGGGAGGCGGATAGCCCCTATCATGCGAGGTATGCTCAGGCGTTACCGCGCTATGTTTGGGCGTAAGCATTGGAGTTATTTCATGATCATGTCGAGCCACATCATGCGAAGGCTTTCTGTTAATGGCTTTAGATGACGAGGACTCATATGAGGAGGGAATGGACGTCGGGTGAGTCGACGGAGCCGGGATCTGCGTGGGCGCGGGCGTCGGCTGAGGAGGTGGGCTTGAAGGCCCGGTAGCGCTATTGCCGTGGCAATTGCCCATGATGATAGTAGGAGATCTGGGTCGGAACCCATGATTAGACAAGAACCAGAGGGAAGATATAGGCAGAGAACCAAATCTCACACGGGCCGCAAGGACGCCACGCATCCATCTTGTCTGTCCACTTCCTGACTCGCTCTTGTCAGTTACGTCACTTCGGGTCTGTGGCCGTTTACAGTAAGGTGAAGAAGGATATCGGCGAGTCTGAGAGTCTGCTGACCTTCTAGCTGACGTGCCTGTGCGCCTGGCCGTCCGGAGCAACAGGACACGCTTTCCTTGGGTTGGGTAGTGTACATCACAGCAAGGGGGGCTATGCGGAAGCCTCGCAGGGCAGTGGAACGGGCATGGTGGAGAAGGTGGCAGTGGCGGTGGAGAGTAGGGCGATAGTGCTGTTTCCTCGTGGCCGGTACGTGCGACCGGAGCTAAACGCGAATGCGCCAGTTTACTGTAACTTTCTCGAACACGTCACTTTTTTTACAGTTTAGTACCGTATTGTTTTGCGGTTTCTGTTCTTGGGATAGCATGTGAGATAGATAGGTCGATCTATCGCAATTACTACTGTGATGGCAGTACCTTGGTAAGGAATTCTAAGTATTCTATGTTTATATATATCCTGCGCAGCCAGCCTGAGACTCAGACGCCACTGGCTCCGTTATTGATCAGAGGCGCGGTGTAGATTTCACACTGATGGCACAAGCAGGAGGACCCTGGCCGCAGCACGCAGGTATCACTCGCGACATCATTGCGGTACGGTGATGATGATCGCGCGCATCAGTGGCATTACGATATACAGTATTCTAAACTACATCACGACCACACCTTCGTTCCTACGTATCCAATGATAAACTGTAGCCTTTTTGGATGCCTATTTCAAAAGTCAAACTACAAACTACCCCTCACCTTCCTGTATCGATATCGATGTCTATCCTCTACTGTACCCCATCCTTTCCGTAACTAGACAATAGTATACATTATGATCTAGTGTAGCGCCAATAGTACCAGTGTCCACAAGGCCACTTCACTGCCTTGGTGGCTACTGGGGGCTGTCCTTCACCTGGTAATTCTTCCTGTGCACAGCCACGTTTGGGTAAAACGTCCGACACCACCTGAACGCGAGGCTGCGGAATGAGTGTAGGGGTGTTTAAAAATGCATTTATGGTTACAATTGTCGGGTCTGTGCTCATGAGCAGAAGAAGAGAAATGAGGCTCGGTAGATTTTGCGTTTGCCGAGCGTATCCGCAAAGAGTAAATTCCTATGCTACCACCATGCCCTGCTTATCAACGAGGAAGTCAGGTGTGCCATAGCCGATCATACTGGAGAACCTGCAGGGTATCGCACTGGTATCGTCCATACCTTATGGATAAAGGAGATCCGCGACCGGACAAGACTGAATACTATGCACTGGCAAACGCACCAATCTCACAAGCATGTCCTCATACAGGGCAGTGTAAGAGCATTATCATGCAGTCGGAAGCTATAAAATGAAGTGGCGCATGTCATGGTAAGGTAAAACCACGTGCTTAATGCCCTAACAGGCGCCGTTCGGTACATTAATGGTTATTGTCTTTATCTGATGAGACCTGTCCGAGTCAGATTTTGAATGTACGACCAGAACCCACTGAACCTCCCAAAGTGACACACTGCCATAAACATTTGAAATCTCTACAGGAAGGTGAAAGTTACGATGCAGTCCACCAAATGCAGATCGTTCTGGCACGTGGCTCCAATCCCTGGTGTGCCACTTGGTTAAGGTCTGTAAGAGCAAAGACGTACTGAACATTTTATTCCAAGTTATGAAGTCGTGGGTTGTGCTCACGTTGATGGGCCTGACGCGAACAATAGTGTCCTACAAATGACATTGAATGGATACCACACGTATTGGTCTTTTCCTCATTCATTTCTCAAATCTCCATAGTATGAATATCGAGTGCGGGATCTTGCATACTGTATCATACTACCTAATTACTTACACTGCACTATCTGGGTACGTCCGTCTGCAAATCCTTGTCCTCCCGCACCTCTGGATTCCATGTCCGATAAAGTAGCTCCCCAACGCCTTGGTCTTGAACCAATGCTCTCATAGGACATTGGGTAGTGTTCAATGTGCCACCATCCACTGAGTGAAAGAGGTGCGATTCGCGTGTGCGTTGGATTCGGGTCCTCGTTCTACTGAAGGGCTATGAAGACACGACATTAGCACAGTGCTGAATGACATCCAACGCTTTGGCCCGGAGGTCGATGTTCATGCGGTTCTGGGGATGATAGACCTCCAACTCCGCTATTACCTCATTTATATGAAGTGATGAGCCTCCATGTCCCTCAATCATCTTCCCCACCAGATCCAGGAGCATCTCCACGATACACGGCGGGTAGCGAAAGTCGGAAAAGATGCCACGACCTTGAATAACGAGATCACAGAGGAGGTCAAGCAGGATTCGCTGCGTCCCGGCCAAATGTTTGCTCTCCTTCCAGTTGGACTTGATAGCATTAAAAGTACCAATGTAGAAAGCCTCCTCCAACTCGGACGACGAAGGCGTGTGGGGCGAAGGAGACGCAGATGGGAGTTGTCTGAGGGCAAGGAAGAAAAGTTCGATGGTAAATCCGAGACCGCCGCCGTCACGTAGGTCAAGCAGACGCCATAGTTGCCGTTTCATCACGTAATCGAGTCCAGCCAATGGGTTGCGGATTTCATGTAGGTACTTCAAGCTTTTGAGGGTCTCCTCACGCATTTCGGTGTCCTGTCTCTCGGTAATGTCGCGTAACCTTCGGCCGAGCGTGCGCATGTTTTGAAGTTGCTGTCCAGGGTACATTAGTTGTGGTAGGATGGAAGTGGTTTTAACAGAGGGTAGATAGAAGGCTTCGTTTGTCGTAATAGGTGCGGTGCGGTGCAGCTCGTCGAAAAATACGCCTGGAAGACGTCGCGCCAACTTGCATGTAACCCTATCCATCGTTTCCTGGAGGAAGCGAATTTGCCAATCAATATCCTCCAGACCAGCAGCCTCCGAGTCCGTCGTAATAGTCTCTAGTTCCTGAATCGATGATTCGCAACCCTGTAGAATACCTCTGATATCTGACTCTGACCTGTTCTGGTCCTGGGTCCAGGTCCCTGAAGCCAGGGGTAAATCCAAAACAGCCTCCCACGCCTTCTTCAGATCGTCGTCCATCTTCTGAGCAGTCAATGCCATTGTCATGATGTCTTGACTACCCGAATTCGTCTGAAAGCGTGCAATTGCCTCCAGCACTAACTTCGCTAGTTCGTGCACCCCTTTGTCGGTAATCTTCTGCCGGATGGCCACGAGCGAGAGGCATGTCCAGCGCACAGTGAACAATGGGTTCGACTTGATTGTCACCGAGTCGTTTGTCTTTTCTTTTTCGCCCACTTCGCTGAGCACCTCTGCGACTTCTCCGAAGGAACCTAGTCCGACGCCCGCACAACATACAAGGGATGCTGTAGTTTCGATGTATCCACGCATACGCATGCGTTGTATCTTCGTCGTGTCCGTAAGATTTCCTTCGTTCTCGAAAACGTCCTGCACGCATCGACAGAGATGCTGGACAGTGATTTCTTTGCGCGGAGATGGGAGACCAGGACGAGGTTGGCCAACAAAAGAGGTCGACAGGTCGTCACTCACGACCCTTTTCCAAACGTCTCGCCCCCACTCCTGGTTAAATGAGCTGGAGATCGCCAGCACGAAGGATTGCATTTCATTGTTCCCATTTATGTTGTCAACGAGCCACCGAACAGCGCGCACGTCTCGATTCTTGCGGCCTTCGGTTCGTTCCATCGCACACTGTTCCCAATATTCTTCCATGCTCGCAATTTGAAGGTCTTGCACAAAAACGGGTGGCGGGCGGATGCGATAATAGATGTTGCGGCGCAGTATTTGGATGACACGCCAAATGTACGGTGAGAATGGGATCCAATAGGGCGATTGGGGACTCCATATTGGCGCAAACACGTAGTAAAGATAGGGGCATACGCAACCAAGGATAGGAATCACGATGACAATAAAGACGGTCAGGTCGATTTGCAGGATGAGGTCACCAAGTCCGCAGAAGAAAAGTAGGACAGAGATGTGGATAAGTCCTAGGACAAAGTCCGCGGCTGTTGGCAAGCGTTCGACCCCATCGGACAAAAACAAATGAACCCGCGCAGCCTTCAGGGGGTTTCTGGAATGCTGAAAGGTGCGGACATAGGTTCTGGCCCATTGCTGAACGAGTGTCGCAAGGAGGGCGGCAGACAGACTGCATACGAGGCTAATGAGCCAGAAAATATTCACTCGGCGGTCAGACGCCGATATATGAAAGGGAGGGTAAGGTTGTGGGGGAGTAAAATTGGTTGGCATCTGGCCGCCCACCGAGGCGAATTGTTGCGATATTCGATCAAGCATCTGAACGGATTGCTGCTGGTAATAGGCTGACTGGTCTGCGGGGTTTACTTTCAAATCCTGGATCTTTAGCACGACGAACGCGGTGAGAACACCAGAGAGTAAACCAGCCTTGAATGGAGTTACGTCAACCCCGGCCAAGCAGGAAAGAGATGCACATACGAAAATAAAAATCACATCCATGTCCTCTTTCAAAACTTTAATCCATTCTTCGTCATGACTCTTAGCTTCTTTTCCGTAGAGGGACCATAGTTCATCAGCACCATCGTCAAAGTCATGGACCGGTTCATTGGACGATCGGTGGGTTTGGCTGGAATCATTTCGATTGTTTATACCTTGGACACCATCCAGTCAATAATCGCAATCACACATCCCCCGCGGGCACAAGATGCACACCGATTTCGGGATATTCGTCGTGCCGTGGCTGGGGTGCAGGTCCTGACCGTGTGATCTCTTCTTCAATTAGCACTTGGAAGGGAAAAGAGGGGGGAGAAGGGGGGGAGAGAAGATTGCACACTCACCTATTGGTCCTTGTTCTATATCCCTAGACATCACA
>QFEZ01001289.1:0-27397 GCA_003316425.1 Russula lepida
GATGAATCAGATTGGCAATCTGATCCTGATTTTTCTCCTTTCAGCTATGCATCTCTTGATGAAGAACTTGTGCGGTATTTGAATGATCTGCAAGTTGACCGGGACTCTATCCGATATTGGCAGGTGGGTGCCATACTCTGATTTTCTTTCTTATATTGACTGATGCATACTCAGCAAAACCAGCACCGATTTCCAACAATCTTTCATCTTGCCATGGACATTCTGCCCATTCAAGGTTCCGCTGTCCCCTGTGAGCACGTGTTCTCTTCAAGTGCTATCACAGATGCTGCACGTCAAAACAAAATATCCCTGGAGTTGATGGAGGCATTACAGATACTTAAATTTGCTCTGAAGAAATGCCGGCTCATTTTCACAGAGGGAATGGCAAAAGAAGCTGAACTGAAGGTGCTTGAGGAGGCGGATAGCCATCCTGAAGACGCAGATTCATTTGCACGAGAATTACACAACCTTCTAAATAGAGTCTAAAATTGGACTACAGAATACTCATTACACTAGTCTTGATGTGACAATGTGCAACATGTGCAGATTATTGGTGTATTGTGCAAGAGCACATCTTGGTGGGATGGGAATCATGGGATTTCCTTTTTTGACCTGTAAACCATGACTTGAACCATTTGAACCATGAAACCGAGTCATATAACTGGTTCCTTGAGCCAAACCAATGGTAAACCGACCGGGGAACTACCCAAACCATACAAAGTGAGACCAAACCGGACCAAACCGGACCAGAACAACACTAGTCTATGGCTCAATCTCAGCAATCTGGCATGTTTGACAGATGGCAGACAGATAACCAAACAATGGTATAAACAAGCATTGGACAAAACCACCTATTGTTATGAAACTTGCTGTAATGGAATTTATCTTTCTGCCACTGCCAGTCTATTTGTGCCTGACACCTGGCATGAGGTAGCATGCCACTTTTGGGATGGTCTTGGAAAGACCGACCCTGAGCATGTACGTTAGATTAACCCCATACAGCACAAATGAAAATCCTGACTGGTCTTTTAATATAAACCCTAGTCAAACACAGTCAATGTCAATGACAGACTACTCTTTGTGTGGCCTGCATTGACTCTGATGACAATGCATGAAAAGAGAAGACCAAAGGGAGGGATAGGGTTATCAATCAAGGATAAAAAAACGAAGGGATTACTGTAAACACGTGACACAATTTGATTAGCTAATCTAAATTTCAACCCAACCAGGCACACCTACCAGTGGTGTTCTAGAAGAACCACAGTGATAACGAGAAAGATCGACCATGTGGATCGTAATTACTCGGCCTTGGGCTCCTACTGCGTGTCTTTCCTACAGTACGAGAAGTCACAGGATAAATCTTTAATTAAACGCGGCCCCACTTCGCCCGCGAAAATTTTACCAATGAATTTTACGGTATGGCCAAGGATATGAGTAGTCTGGTCGGTGCAGACCAATGCCAATAATCACGGCATCCGCCAGAAAGGTCGTTATACACGACCTCACAACTTCCGGACATCATTAATCATTCACCCAGGAGTCGCCCACTTCGTACCAAACGGAAGAATGACGTCTGTGATTGCCAAGTTCGAGAACCAGGTACGTCCGAGGTAGAGACAGAACGCTCACCCCAGATTAGGAGGGAGACTTTACGCGGCAGAAAGGTACAAATTGACTAGAAATCCCCGATCCGACTCGTCCCCATGAGAGAGGATGAGACTTTTGGTCCGCATATCCCAGCGACGATAGCCGTAAAGTATGTTACAAGCGGCTACGCTCACGGCCTTCATGACAGTACATGACCGTGCACCTCGGGGGTCCGGATCGTAGTAGACTGATCGGCGTAGGAGCAGACATAAATAGGACGAACGAACAATATATAAGCGACGAGAGCCAAGTAAGCAGGGGTGTCTTAAAAACGCAAATTAATGTATCAAGTTCCTTTTCGAGGTACTGAAGGATCGGAGGTGAACCTGCGGAGTACCAGGAAGGACTTACCATGGGTTCGTGAGTCGCAGGGTCCGGCCACGCTTGGGAGCCATCTTCGAAGATATAGCGGGCAAAGGGTTCGACACGACACAGTACTGCTCCCTGCGCGCTGGAAGCCTGGAACTGTGCCGTAGTGTTTATACGTTCCCTAGCCCTCGGGTCGTCGGGGGGAGATGGAGATATACTGTACCATGAAGCAAAAAAGTTGGTATGATCTGGTCTCGTGATCTAGTGTCCACCTATTTGAAATTCGCTTTCGAGTCGTGCTGGAAAATTTAGTACTGTACCATGATATCGTATCCACGCCGCAGGCTTGCACTCGATAGGGTGCCGTGCAATGGAGTACCGTGATGTCACATTCGCGTGTCCACTGGCATTGGCGTGAAAAACATGAAGCTGCACTGGCACTTGCATCCCTTCATGCTGTTTCTGTACTCCTCCGCTCGACGCATCACGTATTTTCGCATCTGTTGACATCTTGTATCCTTTTGCACTCTCCTCGCACTCACAGGTATACATCATATCTTCCAGCCCAGTACTACTTTATACACTCCCACCACATTCTTATACAGCGAGGCCTCCCTGAGTCACCTCAATCCTTCCCTAGGAAATTTACTAGTAGGTTAGTATTATACTATTTTATTTTATACATCGCTGGCCAGCAGCACAAAGCGATAGCATTCCAAAGTCTGCTGAATCTGCCAGCGGAAACTTATGGTCTTAGACAGTTGCTTCCATGAAACTCATTTCTCCACGCCCGCTCTCCACATATTCACCAGCAGGAATCGCTGTCAGTCCGTGCGGTCTTCCCAGTGGCTTTTCGTCCATATTCGAGGGAGAACGATTCGCTTGTGGCATGGAACCTGAGTGCTGCATGTCGGTCGGGAGAATTTTCTGTCGACTACCGTGACATTCACCAAGTACAATGAGCACAAAACAGAGGCAGGAGTGAATGTCTTACATATTAGAGGATAAAAACTCGGACAAAGAGCGATACATCCGCGTGGCACAAATTGTCATTGTAATCACCCAGGGAATCTGGAAAACCTATGGCATGGTGCGGAAATGGGTAAGACACCACCATTCCCCACTGTTGACAAAGTAGAGCGTACGAGATTGAGTGGTTCTGCAATTTTGAGCGAAGTCGAGCTCGGTCAACCTTATTCTGATCGAAGATAGTGAAAAAAACAATATACCGTTAAGGTTCAAACAAATGAACACCTGAGCGGAAATGGCGATGAGCGAAAGGGAGAGTTGCAAGAAGCTGCATCGACTTACCGTCGGCGTGAGCTCGGCGACGACGGCAATAAAGAGCCAGACGACACCCTTATGAATGGAAATGTGTCAGTGAATCGAGAGCAGGGTAGTCGGGAAGAAGCGTTACCGCCTTACCTGGTTCCACAAGAAGCGTCCCAAAGCCATCTTACCACCACCAGGACGGCGCATGCGGGACAGACCAACGAGCATGGTGGAAAGTAAGATGATATCGGTAACAAATGCGGCAATAGTGCTGAGTCTGATGCTCTCCAGGTCGGAAATCACGCATTCTTTCTGGCCAAATGTAGTATGGAACTATAGATAAATCAAATTCAGTAGGCTCAAATAGATGATATTGATCATCATTCACTCGCGCGACACCTGATGCGACACCAGGTTCAAATGGGGCTCTATCAACGACGGGAGCGGAGGAATTACCTACCTTGAATAAGGAATATAATGTTAATTCCCCACGTGCCAGTCGCGATAGCTATAATAAACCGATCCCACTCCCAAATGGCGATTCTGGCTGCCCTTATAAGCTTTGTAGAGACTGTCATAGAAGAAGGCGTACATGCGAAGCACGATTAGCAGAGAAGAGGAAACGAGGGCTAAGTAAGCTGAGATCTAGGGAGAAGAGAACGAAACGGGCTTAGAGCTCCGTCCACGAAAAATTGGATGTGATGGGTGCATACAAACTGGGCACTCATCGTCATCTTCGGAGCATCGTCTATCAGAGAGCCGACAGAAGGAGGTGGGGAATAATATGCATACCTGACAGTTGATCGGGGTCGTAGAATCAAGATGAAAGATGTTTATGGCTACAGTTACGAGGGTGGCCACACGGGAAAAGGAATAAATCTACCAAGTGAGCATTTTAGTTTTTTAACCCGCTGGAATATTGTGGAATAAAAAAACAAA
Organism: Russula lepida; assembly: GCA_003316425.1. Classification (NCBI taxonomy): domain Eukaryota; kingdom Fungi; phylum Basidiomycota; class Agaricomycetes; order Russulales; family Russulaceae; genus Russula; species Russula lepida. Next base: position 4,168 of record QFEZ01001289.1, read on the forward strand.
TAGGAGGATCATTACAGACCCATATCGACCACGGGTATTGGCGACGCCCTCGAATGACATTCCACTCGTAGTCGAGAGTGGTTATAAACTCCCAGCTGGGAGTGGGAGGTTTAGTCATGCAAGACATTGTAACGCGAGGCAGGCCCACAGGTAGAAACCATCAACCAAGATCAAGAACTTCTTGAGTGCCGCTGAAGGTTGGGTCCGGTGAGCTTCTCAGTTTGAGAGAAAGGGTGAGATGAACACGCACCGATATCACTGTTAACCACAGCAGTGTCGTTGAAATTGACCATCCTGATGGTCAAGTAGTAGGGTAGATAAATAAAAGAGCGGACTGAGGAGAACAACACTTCCCATGACGATGACATCTATCGTTATATATTGAGGCTCTTACCGAACTTGGTAAAATACTAGATGATTCTCATCAAAAGGAACGTGTAACCATCATTTGTAGTAGCCCCTGGGCGCTCTATTACCAGCACCTGTTCTTAGAGGCACGGGTCACTGACAAGATTAAGTAAGAGATGCACAACATTTTGATACATTACGAGCAATGCAAGTGTATGTGTTGGGCAGTAGTAACCGCTTCAGGTCCGAAGGCGGTACTAATACGTTGGTAACGGTATTCTGACATCGAACATGGAATGACAGCTGAACATGCGATAGTTCATTCGTCCCGTTGCCTAGAGCTTGAAAGCTTACCGTAACTGTTCTTTCCCATGTTCTACTCAATAGATTATCTGTACGTCCTAGTCTCAGTTCATGGGCCAACAATTACGAAATAAAATTAGAGTTTACCTCGGATTTTACTCACGGGGTTGTTGGCGGCATCGTGCGGTAACTATTGAGGCCCGAAGACGTGAATCGTGCCACTATCCCACGTCCGGCCCCTATTCTATTTGACGGCTGTTTTCGCGAAGTATGCTTCAGTGAAAATGTGTGATGCAGCAGGAGCCCGTTGGGGAACGTCTACATGACGCGGTTGGTAGGACCGTGGGAATCAATCAAACCAATCATATCAAAACTCAAGCGATCAAAGAACTCTCGGGAATCAATGGCAACCCATTCACGACGGTCCTGCCCTCATGCTCAACAAGGATGACCCAATTTGTATGCGACTTGATCACCTTCTTCTTCACCGTGTAGCCCAGCCACAATTGCAGGCCAGTCTGGCCATCACATCACAATATCACCAACACTGTGACCGTACGTTATATTCTGATCTTTCGAGTGCATCCCAAACCCACGACCAACTCTCACAGAGATGATAAATGCAGGCTAATATCTCTCAGATAGCGGTACTAAGTTTCTACTTTCGCCACATCTCTGAGCCCCACACCAGGCTGTCCTCGAGGCTGACAACAGAATGGCACTTGAGTCGTTCATTGAGTTTGGCTTCTCCTTCATCCGAGCCCGATGATCGCATCATAATCGTTTTTGGCTACAGGATTGTCATTTCGTGGTGGTGTGGGGGCGATTCGATTGACGGAATTCGTCCATGCACGACGAATGAGAGCTTGAGCGCTTGAGTCTTCAATGAATTCCACTGTACTAAGAGGGGTTGCTGCGCGTTGATGAGTTTGAAAAAACATGAAGCGTAGCTGTAGTACATTGTGCAAATTCAAGTTCCCGAAGGTCATAAAAGTATAAATAGTATGGTAAGGTTCAAGTTGAAACGTCTCCCACTGACCGTGAAGGCCGTACCCAACGTGAAATCATGGGTCGCCCCCCGGTACTTTTCAGGAACCCGCACCATCTAAAACTCGTACCTGTGCTTACGGGTACGGATTTGATATGGGTTTATGGGTATGACGGGATCTGGGGTTGATGCAACCGGGCAATGTGTGATGCACAAGTATTGTGTATTGATAAAAAGTGAAACTACTGCAACATGGGTACGACAAAAGTGAAGAGAGGTGAGCGATGCACACTCGAGGTGGGTTGCAAGGAAAGAAGGCCGCACATTGGCGCACCAGTCTGGATCTGCATTGATGTGAGTCGGTGGGCGTCCGACATGGGCGGCATGCACTGACATGCAGCTACCTAAGACATTAATATTGACGCGTGGTTGCATCATACTATATAGACCTGCATCTGCTGGGGTGACGCGCAGCGGCTTTGCGTGCGTAGGCGAGAGATCATAGTATTTCGGAAGCACACGAAGCGCGGGCGTGGGGGAGTGTCGAAGGTTCTGACACTAGCACTCCTTTAACTTGAACTGGGCTGAGCCATAATGACAGCGGTATTCATGTCTAACTCCCCCTGACGTAACAAAAGAGGGACAGCTGTAAGGTCCAGGACTCCAGACGGGATGCTATGTGCCTTGTCTTCCGCACGCTCTTGAGAAGTTGGACACTTTGAACGGACTCATAGACCCCGGTTCAACATTCTTGTTTGTTCAGATGATAGTGTCGTGCAAATTGTATTTGTGCGTGTTTACCAACGGGATATTGTCGCTGGCGGGGCTAAGGTCCACGTACCTGACCCATGGAGCACTGCTCCTACAGCTTATCACCTTAGCCCTTAGAATGTCCCCTGGGCTTGGGAAACCGCTTGACCCCGTAATCTTGCACTATCCTCGAAGAGCTCAGGTTGACGGTGGCCAGGGGAGAGTTTCTCTCATCGTGGGTTATCGTGGGTGCTCTGGATCAGTCAGCGGCCTACGGTTGTCTCTCGTGGGGCTCTCACGAATTTCTGGGATTCACTGGCATTGTCGTAGAGGTCCGAAAATGTACGTGACAATGCCCTCATACTTGATTGTTAACTCATGACAGCACAGCTTCGAATGGGCTGCACATCTCGAGTCCACAAGTACGGAGGTATTGTGCGTGGCTCGTCAGGTGCACAACGTGGTTTCCGCTATGTGCAGCGTCCCGTCTACTTTGCTTTGTGCCTTGGATATTCTATGCGGGCCTGCATATTGTGTCATGTATGGCACATCGCTAGGCGGGCCCACATCTAATGGCCGACCCATCAGGCTCTTCCGATGGACGTCTGACATCCCCCAACTCGAAGCTTTTACGTTTTTTTGAAGAGCCATACGCGCGTCGTCGCGTCGTGTATGGACCTTAATTGTAGAAACGTACTGTACTGTAGAGACGAGTAAGTCCCAGTGCTGCGCGTGAGATTATCGCGCCTACCGGCTGGGAATTTGAATCGGCTGCGGCGGTAGTGGTAGGCATAAGCTGCGGGAGAATGAGAAGTGGGAAGGAAGGATAAGGCTAGGAGTAATAATACTCCTACGCTGAGCGTATCCACCAGCAGAACCTCCGAGCCATTACTAGACGTGGCACGCGCCTCGGGCTATGCCGTGTGGCTACCATCCCTCCTCTCTTCTCCACACATCATAATGTCCACTATCCCCTCCACATCCGCCTCGCATTACGACTTTGCATCTAGTTTTAACACCTCTTTAGAATCTTACAAACGTCAAACTAAGAAAGACTTAGCCTTACACCCGCTCCTTTCCAGCCTTCAATCCTGCGATTCTCCTGACGCCATCCCTACCGTCCTTCGAGTGCAAATCCCGGGATTTAACCAATCCCAGAATCGCGACGACAGGTTGACAAAATAGGTCTCTCCGACGTTAGAATGTACTTTATGCGTTTTCCCCAATTGCTGGCCAGGGTGTATTGGGCTAGTGTGTATCAGGATATTCCCTCGTGGAGAATATTTACTCTAACATGTACTTTCAGGCATTCCCGCCGGCAAATGCAATCTTTGTGAAGATCGGAGTTCTCTTGGTTGGTGTCCTTCATCTCTCCAATCCGTAACCTGTTGACGTCCTACTGTATGTTCCCAGGCGGCTAAAGACGCGAGCATTGGTTTAGGCAAACTTATCGACATTTTCAACTGCATCGAACACTTCTTACGCCGGCTTGAGATATACACTGGCATCACACTGACTACGGCAATGATGGACCTGATCGTTGAAATTATGGTAGAGCTGCTGACGATCCTTGCGATTGCGACAAAGGAATTGAAACGTAGACAACTGAGTGAGTAAACGTCGCGTGTATTTACCGTCTCCTTGACTGACACCCTATTCAGAGAAGTATTTGAAGAAGTTGACGGGAAACAGAGATATCGAGGAAGCCTGGAGAGGTTGGACAAATTACACAAGAAGAGGCACGGATGGCATCTGCGGAGTTGTTGATGATCATGCACAGTGTCGATGGGAAAGTAGTGGACGTTGATGATAGGGTTAAGGGCGCCGAAGGGAAGGTACAAGATGTCCGCGGCGACGTCCAAGATGTCGGCAACAAAGGATTGCCCCGTCGAAGAGTCATCAACCCCCATACAAGGTTCAAGATGTCGATGACAAGTTAGAGCAGGCCAACCGTTCGTTATCTTTTAATATCCGGTCATCATTCCGATGGCTCAAACGCATCACAGGGAACCAGGTCCGAGATAATATTCTACGATGGCTATCGCCCCCAGATCTGTCCACAAACCATAGTATTGCATGCAAAGCTCATCACCATGGTACAGCTCAATAGTTTTTTCAAGGAAGTATATACAACGAATGGAAGTCCACTGGTTCCTTGTGGGTACACGGAAAATGTGCGTTACTTTGGCCTTCACCGTGCGTCAACCCCTGATTGTCTCATGTGTCTATAGCGGATTCAGGGAAAAGTGTCCTCTGGTCTGCCGCTCCTTCGAGTCTTTTTACCCTTGTAAGATTAACATTATTATTTCAGTTCTTCGATTGTACAAGATGTCTTGTGCGATGCCGGGAGGGCCTCAATAGCTTATTTTGATTTTGATTTCAGGGACGTCGATAAACACAAAAACTTCACGATTTGCTTCCGTCCCTCCTCGTTCAACTTTCTGCTTGCTCCGATCCCTGCTGTGATAAACTTTCCCAACTGGACTTCCTGATCTAGCAGCCACCACTTCTGCGGCAAAACACTCGCCAAAGAACGTGGAAGCTAGTTTAGTACATAGTCTACACACATAACAGCCCTAAATTCTCGTCTTAATCTTGAAATCACGCTCCATAAAGTCACAAAAACTATAGAACCACAGCATATAATCCCGGCCCCACAAAACAGACTGGAGTCGGCCACTATTCGACCCCCAGGCAAGTTGGTAGGTGTTAGATGCAATGCATGATTCGCCTCCACCATGTCGACACCCCCAGCAAGAGTGCAGCCAAAAGTCACCACGCCCACACAACGACATACGACAGAGCGAGGAACCAGCAGGTGACGCGGAGCCGCAGGAGGAAGGTGAAAACGCCAGCTCAGCAACTGACATCCTAGGCACCATCTCTAACGCCCTCGAAAACACGCTGACAAGACATCAAATGTTGGACCAGCTAAAGAAAGACCTAGACAACATACTGTACACCGCTACGCCAGCAAAGCGATGGTCAAACTTGAAGAGGATAGAAAGGAGATCATTCAGATCTCAATAGAAGATGTGAGAGATCTTCGAAAGGGATTGTTAGCTGAACTATCTGGCCGTCCACAAAATAGAGAATAAAATCGACAGCGTTGCAAGTAGCCGAGCGCATCCTGAAGGCAACCGACATACTACTAGCAGCCAGGGAAGCCAAAGGAATAAACGCTGCTGCAAAGGAGATAGAAACCAATGTTATCAGGGTCAACGACACAACCAACACCATCGCCAGCACCACTAAAACGTACCGGGACGTGCTTCTCACCCAGCCAACGCAGCACAGCACTATCAGACCTCAGTCTCCAGGACGACATTGACAGGACAGCGAAGCAAAATCCTCGTACAGGTGCACAGTGACGAAATGCAAAACAAAAGCCTATCCATCCGGCCCAGTATTACTTTATATATTCTTACCACATACTTATACAGCGACGCCTTCCTGAATCACCTCAATCCTTCCCTAGGATATTTTACTGGTAGGTTTTTTTTGTACATCCGAGTCGCTAGCCACCAGCACAAAGCGATAGCATTAGCATTCCAAAGTCCGCTGAGTTTGTTGCAATATATAACGGTATTGCAAACATCGGATCTAGAGATCCGCGCGCACCGTGCGCTCTCATTCCGGCAGAATCTGCCAGTGGAAACTTATGGTCCTAGACAGTTACTTCCATGAAACTCGTTTCTCCACGCCCGCTCTCCACACGCTCACCAACAGGGATCACCGTCAGTCCGTGCGGTCTTCCAAGTGGCTTTGCGTCCATATTCGAGAGAGAACGATTCGCTTGTGGCATGGAGCCTGAGTGCTGCATGTCGGTCGAGAGAGTTTTCTGTCGACTACCGTGACATTCACCAAGTACAATGAGCACAAAACAGAGGCAGGAGTGAATGTCTTACATATTAGAGGATAAAAACTCGGATAAAGAGCGATACATCCGCGTGGCACAAATTGACATTGTAATCACCCAGGGGATCTGGAAAATCTATTACATGATGCGGAAACGGGTAAGAACCCACCATTCCCCACTGTTGACAAAGTAGAACGTACAAGATTGAGTGGTTCTGCGATTTTGAGCGAAGTCGTGCTTAGTCAACTTTGGTTCTGATTGAAGATAGTGAAAAAACAATATACCGTTAAGGTCCAAACAAATGAACACCTGAGCGGAAAATGGAGATGAGCGAAAGAGAGAGGTGCAAGCTGCATTGACTTACCGTCGGCGTGAGCTCGGCGACGACGGCAATCAAGAGCCAGACGACACCCTTATGAATGGAAATATGTCAGTGAATCGAGAGCAGGGTAGTCGGGAAGAAGCGTTACCGCCTTACCTGGTTCCACAAGAAGCGTCCCAAAGCCATCTTACCACCACCAGGACGGCGCATGCGGGACAGACCAACGAGCATGGTGGAAAGTAAGATGATATCGGCAACAAGTGCGGCAATAGTGCTGAGTCTGATGCTCTCCAGGTCGGAAACCACGCAGTTTTCCTGGCCAAATGTAGTATGGAACTATAGATAAATCAAATTCAGTAGGTTCAAATAGATGATATTGATCATCATTCACTCGCGCGACACCTGATACCACACCAGGTTCAAATGGGGCTCTATCAACGACGGGAGCGGAGGAATTACCTACCTTGAATAAGGAATGCAATGTAGGTTCCCCACGTGCCAGTCGCGATAGCTATAATAAACCGATCCCACTCCCAAATGGCGATTCTGGCTGCCCTTATAAGCTCTGTAGAGGCTACCATAGCAGAAGACGTACATGCGAAACACGATTAGCAGAGAAGAGGAAGCGAGGGCTAGGTAAGCTGAGATCTAGGGAGAAGGGAGCGAAACGGGCTTAGAGCTCCGTCCACGATAATTGGGTATGGTGGGTGCATACAAACTGGGCACTTGTCGTAGTCTTCGGAGCATCATCGTCTATCAGAGGGCCGGCAGAAGGACGTGAGAAATAATATGCATACCTGACAGTTGATCGGGGTGGTAGAATCAAGATGAAAGATGTTTATGGCTACAGTTACGAGGGTGGCCACACGGGAAAAGGAATAAATCTACCAAGTGAGCATTTCAGTTTTTTAACCCACTGGAATATCGTGGAATAATAAAAAACGGGAGAATCATTACAGACCCATATCGTCCACGGGTATTGGCGACGCCCTCGAATGACATTCCACTCGTAGTCGAGAGTGGTCACAAACTCCCAGCTGGGAGTAGGAAGTTTAGTCATGCAAGACATTGTAACGAGAGGCAGGCCCCACATGAAGAAACCATCAACCAAAATCAAGAACTTCTTGAGTACCGCTGAAGGTTGGGTCCGGTGAGCTTCTCAGTTTGAGAGAAATGGTGAGATAAAAAAACCGCACCGATATCACTGTCAACTACAGCAGGGTCGTTGAAATTGACCATCCTGATGGTCAAGTAGTAGGGTAGATAAATAAAAGAGCGGACTGTGAGGTGAACAACACTTCCCATGACGATGGCATCTATCGTTATATAGAGGCTCTTACCGAACTTAGTGAAATGCTAGATGATTCTCATCAAAAAAAAACGTGTACCAGTAACCATCGTCGTAGCTCCTGCGTGCTCTATTACCAGCACCTGTTCTTGGAAGGATGGGAGTGGGACAGGTTAGTGACGGTGACGGTTACAGGCGGGCCGGTTGACGGATTCGGACGGAAGGAGTCCCAAAAGTGTCCCAGAAGTGTGCTACGGTCCCAGGCGCGGGGACTCGGTGGCAACGCCCCACCTCCATGCTCGCCACCCCCTCCTTCTCTCGCGTTACGCAACGGTGGACCAAATCATGGGAGTAATCACGCACACAGTTAAAGCGTATTCAGGTCATCACGCAAAAATAGTCTAGATTGTACGGCAAGTCCCAGTGTGCTACTGCTACATGGGGTTCTGTACCTCGAGACGCACGTTATTGACGTTAATGAATGAAAAAAAACCAACATTAATCAATGACTTCAATTGTTATAGACTTTTCGCCGTGTCCCTGCCCGTTCTCATGGAGGCATTGCCTATGAAATGCAGAAAAGAGGTGTTGAGTGACGGAAAAAGCCGAGCCCGCCAGTTATGTAATCCACTCCACTCCGCTTGCCTTGCCACGCGTACTTACCATGATTAAATGACACCATCGTCTACGCCAACGCGAGAAAAGGTACAGTTAAAGAACGTGAGCCTGTAGGTCTCGTTACGTCACTGCTCGGGCTCAGGTCCCAACTGTTCCAAAATATCGACGAGAGATCCCAATAATTGGAAACCCTCGGGGTTACCAAGTCACTGCCAGCGGATAATTGCGGCTCTTGCCGTGATGGAACCCAGTACTAACGCGGTCACGGTTGTCTGTGTTGGGCACACTGTAGAGACAAATTACTCCGACTCGGACGTTGCTACCAGTGACAGGACTATATCTCTCCCTCTTCCACTGTGAATGCCTTTTGATCCACTCTCTTTCTCCCAAGGCCTTTAAATTTCGATTCCCTAGCGCTCATTCTCTATTTGTCTCACCCATCTGAAGAAGGTTGCAATTCGTTAATTCTCGGACTCACCACAACCTCGTCTACCGACTACCACTGATGCAGAGGTGAATGCATTCCAAGAGAATTTGACAAATCACACCCTATCGGGCGCCAGTGCCGCTCACGATCGAGACAACGTAAAGCATCGCAAAATCCGCTCACGCGAGTAACTCGCGCATTTATCCGACCCGAACCCCCGCATTGCGACCTCATCGCACAATCATCCCTAATGAGCCCACCCTCACCCTTGAGTCACCATCCTCATGCAAGCTAGATGGACGCCACATAATGACCATAACACCGAGCAGCGACTTCGCGTGCGTAGGCGAGAGATCATAGTATTTCGGAAGTACACGAAGCGCGGGCGTGGGGGAGTGTCGAAGATTCTGGCGTTTCTTTAACCCGAACTGGGCTGGGCCATGATGACAACGATATTTCCCCCTGACGTGACGAAAGAGGAACTGACAGGAGGTATGACTCGGAGCTGTAAGGCCACGGACTCCAGACGTGATGCTATGTGCCTTGTCTTCCGCACGCTCTTGAGCAGTCGGTGAGCGGACTCATAGACCTCGGCTGAACATTCTTGTTTGTTCGAATGACAATCGTGTTGTGCAAATTGTATTTGTGCGTGCCACTCGCATGTTTACCAACGGGATATTGTCGCTGGCGGGGCCGAGGTCCACGTACTTGACTCACAGAGCACTGCTCCTACAACTTGTCACCTTGGCCCTTAGAATGTCCCCAGGGCCTTGGGAAACCGCTTGGCCCCGCAACCCTACACTATCCTCGAGGAGCTCAGGTTGACAGTGCCCAGGGGAGAGGTTCGCTCTTCGTGAGCTATCGTGCGTGCTCTGGATCAGTCAGCGGCCTACGGTTATCTCTCATGGGGCTCTCACGAATTTCTGGGATCCACTTGGCTTTGTCGTAGAGGTCAGAAGAAAATGTACGTGACAATGTCCTCGTATTTGACCGATACTCCACTACATCGAGCATCGGACAATGCATCGAAGCTGGACAATTACCACTCAATCGTGGTGCAGATATTGATGCTCGAATCGACTCCAAGAACACAGCGCTAGTATATGCGACGACCTTTGGTCATGTAGAGTTTACTCGAATGCTACTCGAACACGGGGCAGTGGTTTATGGCCGAGGTCACTATGGCAAGATCCCTCTCCACTTTGCAGTAGAAAACGGAAGAACAGAAGTCGTACGATTATTACTGGATCATGGTGCAGATGCCAATGCATGTGACGAATCTGATAGGACCCCTTCCCAGTTGGGGTCATATTTTGGATATCAAGAGATAGTAGACCTTCTTTCTAAGTCCGGTGCCGAGCCTGTATAAAAGTAGTGTCTGCTTGTCGACTTATGCATTTATATCTGGGACAGAGCCGTAGCTATGATATGGTACACGACCAACGGAACTAAAGCAACAAACGGAGTGGAGATGGTGTCGAGCAAGACGAGTGCAGCGACGATGACATGCAGTGATGAGAAAGGAAGTTGATGGGAGGGAAAGGGCTCTGAGGCGATGGTACACCTGCCAAGAGAAGGAGAAGTTGAGAACACAAACTGATGATAATTCGAGCATGAAGAGACTTCTTAAATACTGATGAATCCTTTGTAGCTACGCTTTAGGTATAGTAACATCAAGTCCTTTGGACACAAGGGCATGATATCAAGTAAGAAAGGTGAAATAAGTAACAACCGAGGGTATGAGAGTTCTTTCGGCTACATGCATTTGATGTCATACTGTAGGTAAGTGTGACGACGATGAAAGGAAATCGTACATGTAGCACGTGTATAATGAAGTGATGCAGAATGACGAAGGTGTAAGGAACAAAGGAAGAAGTGATGTTACAAGGAGAAAGAGAAAACCCAGTCAAAGAGGAAGCTTCTAGGAAACACAGTACGTGTAAATGGATCGACTTACTAGCCGCTGCTGCCGTCATACGACTCCTTTCTCTGCGTCACTCTCCGCATCATGATCACCAACTACGTCCACGGTCAGTTCGTGCGGCTTTCCGTGCGGCTGCCCGCCGATATTCGAGCCAAGACCATTTGCCTGTGGCGTGAAGGGCTTCTCGTGGGTCGTATGCGGGGCAACCTGTATGGCAGTGAGGAAAATAGGCGCAGTAGAGGTTCCATTGATCTCCACATCTTTTTGTCCGCCCGATGTAGGCACTTTCTGTGAGCTACTATGACGTTGAACAAGCACAGTGAGTAAAGAACAGAGGAAGGAGTGGATATCTTACACATCATCAGAGGATAAGAAGTCGGACAGAGATCGATACATCCGCGTCGATGTAATTGACATTGAAATGACCCAGGGAACAAGGAACATCTATAATGTGTCGCGGCAATGATAAGAAACTACTTTCTTTCCCCACTGTTAACAAGGACGTACAATGCTTAATGGTTCTGCCATATTGAGGTATAGTCAACAATCGTGTATAATCGTCCATTGTGAAAACAAGTTACGGTTTAGATCCAGAAAAATGAGCACCTACATGAGACATGGCGATGAGCAAATGGGAAAGGTGCATGAAAATACATAGACTAACCGTTGGCGTGAGCTCAACAAAGATGGCCACCAAGAGCCAGACAACACCCTTGAATGCGTCGGTAAACTTAGAGCATGGTAGTTGGCGAGAATAAGCATCATTGCCCTACCTGGTTCCATAAGAGGCGTATCGTACTACCACCGTGACGGCGCAGGCGATGCAGACCAAGGAGCATGATAGAAAGCAACATGATATCGGTGGCAAATGTGACAACGAGGCTGAGTCTGATGCCGTTCAGGTATAGCACACAACCGCCACCGTCTACGTTCCATGAAGAGTAAAACTGTACATCAGCAAAATTCAGTAAGTTCCAATGGGCAATGATGATGATTAATCACCCGCGCGACACCTGGTACCACACTACATTCGAATAGGGCTCTCAATCGCTCCTTCATCAAGAGACTTACCTTGGATGAGGGATACGACGTCTATCCCCCATATTCCAGTCGCAAGAACAATAATAGTCCTATCTCTGTCCCAAATCGCAATTCTAGCAGCCTCTATAAGCTTCACAAAGGCTACACCAGAAGAATACGTACATGCGAAGCACGATCAACAGCGAAGAGGCGGTGAGGACCAGGTAAGCCGAGAACTAAGGGGAAAGAAGCAGAATGAGTTGTCGAAGATTAGGGAGTTTGCGGGTGCGCACAAACTGAAAACCGACTGCGATCTTGGGGTCGTGGTCCATTAGCGAGCAAGTACAGAGACGCAGATGAATTAATGGACATGTAGATACCTGACAGTTATATGGGGTCGTCATATGAATCGTCATATGAACACTATAGAGATTGAGTGCTACAGTTGTGAGGGTGGTCACACGAGTGAGGGCGTAGATCTACCAGATGAGCAAATCAGATTGTTGTGCGTTGGAATGTCACAGAACAAACAAAAGCGAGGGTGATTACGGACCCATATTGTCCACCGGCACGGGCGCAGCCCTCGAATGACCCTCCAATCGTAGTTGAGGGTGATCATAAACTCCCAACTGATAAGTAGTAAATTGATATATGCGAAAAACTGGAATGGTAAAAATGCCAATAAGAGGCAGGCCCACATGAAGAAACCATCGACAAGAAGCCAGAGCTCCTTGACTACTTCTGGAAGATGACTCGGGTGACTATCGAATTCGAGAGGCTGATAAGGGAACGCACCTTCGTCCCTGGCAATTACAACAGGGTCGTGGAAATTGACCATCTTATTAGTCGAGCAATAGGGTGGTGGCCTTAATTTATAGAGTACCAACCTCGGTGTACGAAATCAAATGGTTCTCTTACTGTAGTATTAGCGAAAGCTGTGCAGTCACTACGCGGTGATAATCGAGACTAGTTCCGGCATGACAGAAAGACCGTTGGAGAGCAGTGCAGGGATATGTCAGTGTCATGCTGTAACTGGACTAAGGCGGTACGCGGCAAGTGATAATGGCGTTCTAGGCCCGAACTTCGAATGATCGTTGAATGGGTCACCGCCTGATTTATTGATCGTCTACGAAGCTTTACGTAGCTGTTCTACATTTATTCAGCGGACATCTGTAAACATAGGCTCAGATTTCCCAGACCATGGGAGATAAAATAAATTCAGATGTTACTGGCACTTACAACATGGGCTTGAAAGTTGTCGGCGGCATCGCTGTCGTACTGAGGTGCTGCTCAGTCACATCAGTCATTTCACTGTCCTGTATCAGGCTGTTTTTTATGTGACAGCAGGTTTTTCGGAGGTCATACAAGTGTAGAATATTAGCGATGCCTGTGGGAGCGCCGCCGCAGTAGGTGCAGAAGTTTCCTATCCTATCCGAGTCTAGCTTGTGGCAAGGTTTGAGTCGAGTTCAGGTTACACCGTGTGACTATGGGCGGCATTGATTCTGCTCTGCTCAACAACCCACTGGGGCGAGGCCTCCGAATTAACCCCATCTACGGACTACGAGCCAACCCTTGACTGATGAGGCCAGGCCAGATTGCATTCACCTCGATCACGTAGTTCTTAATCCTGCGATTCGAGAGGACATCTGCAATTGCTAGTAAGTCAATGCTATCCATCATGGTTTCGGTGAACTCAGCAGTTCCTGTTAAATCAGTCGCCGTTTGAACGAATGAATGTCTCCCGAATGCTCATCAACTGCGGCGACGAGATGTGCAGACTGTGACTCACATCTCTGACTCTCAAGCCAAAACCGAGCTACTTTCCTCGTCATAGATAGAGTATTCAGACTTCAAGTTTGGTAAGGCCCTGCCCACGCTCACGGAAACACCACCATCACGAACAGCTGAAGCTGACATGGTTTAGGATTCCCGTAAAATGCACAAAGGAGTGTTGATAATGACCGCAAGGTCCGCAAACGAGGAATGCTGCTGTAATTATTGGTGATTGGAAAACGCCTGCTGGCCGGTAACCGAGTTGTACGCCAATCATCCCAGGCCATACCGTACGATGGGCCGCCATATCACCATGTTCTGGTATCAAACTTTGAGTACGTGACATCACTTAATCCATTGATACTATATTCTATAAGCAGCTATATTCATACACCTAGAATCAGGATTGCCAGGTCACCGTTACGGTATGACACATGCAGAACTTCAGAATTTACTTACAACTTGAAGGGTGTTGCCAGCAGTGGCATCAATCATCACCATCGTACTGTGCTGCTCAGAGAGTCACAACCAAAGACGTTTCATGGTCGTCCATCGGGCTCGGTGAGCGATGTCAATGTAAAATATGAGTGATGGCAGCGTCGCTTACAGTGAATTCCGAAAACCTTGTCAGCACCATTTTGAAAAAAAAAAATTTGGGTGGCATCCGGCAAACTCCGCTGAGATGCAGCATTCGCACTGGCTATGTATTCTGAGTGTGCTGCACATACCCGCGGGCTTAACAACATCGAAGAAATATGTAGTGGCCCAGTGAGGCTACACTTGCAGAGTTGTGTAGCGTACGCTGGCGTGCATGACCGGCATCGTCGGCCACCAGCACTTCAACGTCTCATGCTCAGTAAAGCCCTTCATTTACATTCCTGACACTGCTGCATGTGCCCGCGGCCTTAGAAGCTTTGAGGAAGCCTGTAGTAGCTTACTTAGGCTTAACGTTAAGAGCAACAAAGCGTGCATTAGCGTGCGCGACTTACATCAACTGCTGCCTCTGTTAGTGACCCCTTAGACATGGTGCGGCCTTCCCTTCTGTTTCTGACATTGCTGCACCTATGCGCAGCCTCAGCGGCACAAACAGAACATGCACACAACTCGTGCGGCCTCACATGCGGAGCAGTAGAGCATGCACTAGTGTGCGCGACTCACATCACTTGCTATCCTCTATTAGTGACCCCTTAGGGGCAGGAAGCATCGCAAATGGTTTCACGGGTCTCCGCAGAATGCTATATCTTGGAGTAATGCCTACCTATGTCTGCTACATGCGTCCTCGAAGTTACTAAGGCCGCAGACACATGCAGCAGTGTCAGGGATGTAAATGAAGGATTACACTGAGCCTGAGATGTTGAAGTGCTGGTGGCCGACGATGCCAGTCATGCACGCTCGCGCACGCTACACAACTCTGCAAATGGGGCCTCACTAGACCACTACATATCTCTTCGGAGTTGCTAAGCCCACGGGTATGTACAGCACACTCAGAATGCATAGCCAGTGCAAATGCTGCACCTCAGCGGAGTTCGCCGGATGCCACCAAATTAATTTTTTTTCGAAATGGCGCATGACAAGGAATTCGCTGTAACAGTACTGTTACTAGTAGTAGTACTAGTAGACGCTGGGTTGTTGGGATTTCATTAATAAATTAGTTGAACCGTGTGAAATGGAACGGATGCCTCCGTCAGGTGTCAGTATCAATGCTAACTTACCCTCTCAATTTCATGCGTCTTGGTCGCGTTTTCCTTTGCCTTGTGACTCTGGAGCGCAATATGCGATATCCCTGTCATGGATCCAAATACTCAGACTTTTTCTCTGCCCCTACCTACGTCCATGGAGTATCCACATCATGACATGGCCGAAACTGACATGCACGTGGAACTCGTGGGGTATTGATGATGGTAACTTTGACCACAAACGGCGAAATTCTGGTGGCGCCCCGTCAATTTGGTGACAGCGCAAATTGGAAACGCCACTAGGTTGAAACGCCACGGGATGGCACTGAATAAGCATATGACCATGCGTAAATTATGACAGAACTGTCATAGGTTTGAATGGGTCTGCGCTTCTTCCCCTTGTCGCGCGACATACGACCTGTCCTCACCATCATCTACCCCACAGAGATAGGGAATGCTCAATATTATGCAAGGAGCGTTGATTATCATTGTCGGAAGGAACACCTATATGACACTTCCTCGATATCAGTGAATACCCCTCAGTCGTCTCTTGCGCCTCGAACTGCCCCAGGATTTCTTTGAAGAACTTCATGATGCGTTTTTCGGCATAGAGGTGTCGTCCTATGAAAGGTTTGCTGGCAGGCAAAGAAATCATTGAGGAGATGTCTGGATCGTCTTGACGTACCAGCCCCCGCGCGCGCCGACTCAGACCGCCGACTCAGACGGGCAGTACTACCCAACACAAACTTGAGCACAATTTTGACTCTCTCAAAAGCTGTTTGATAGACCACAACAATGGTTCTTTACAAACGCTCAGAACCGATGGTACGTTTGAATTTGGCCATTGGGTCTCCGGATTAATGGATGCCCTACTGACTCGGAGGTTATTACAGAATATGTGTAGATTGACCCACTCGACCGTTACTGTCACATTACTCTTTTTTCTGCACCGCTCTCTATATCATGATCACCAACAAGGTCCACGGTCAGTTCGTGCGGCTTTCCGTGCGGCCTCCCACTGATATCTGAGCCAGAACGATTCGCCTGTGGCGTAAAGTGCTGCTCCTGTGTCGTATCCACAGCCACCTTAATCCCAGTGAAGAATATAGGTCCAGTAGAGGCACCATTGGTCTCAAATGCGATTCGACCGCTTGTCGGGGGGATTTTCTGTGAGCTATCAACGCGATAGTGAGCACCGAACAGAGGCAAGAGTGAGTGCCAGCTTCTTACACATCAGAGGATAAAAAGTCGGATAGAGAACGATACATCCGTGCCGCAGCAATTGACATCGTAATTCCCCCGGGAAGATGGAACAACTATATTATATTGCGGAAACGGGTAAGGGACCACCGCTTCTTCTCCACATTAACAAGGAAAAACGTACGATGTTCATTGGTCCTGCAATTTTGAGCAGTCGAACTCAGTGAGCATTATTTATAACCGACGATAGTAAAAAACATTTTACCGTTGAGGTTGAGAATAATGAACACCTGCATGGGAAATGGCGATGAACAAAAGGAAGGGGTGCAAGAAGATAAATCGACTGGCCGTTGGCGTGAGCTTCGCGATGATGGCAAGCAAGAGCCAGACGACACCCTTACGAAGGGAAAACACTGTGAGTCGAGAGTATGATAGTTGGCAAGACGCGCTACCAGCTTACCTGGTTCCACAAAAAGCGTCCCAAACCCATCATACCACGATGACGTCGCAGGCGGTACAAACCAAGGAGCATGATGAGAAACATTATGATATCGGCGACAAATGCGACAATGGTGCTGAGTCTAATGCTGTTCAAGTGGAACACACAGCCCTCGATGTTAAGGTTGCTGTCTACTTCCCATGAAGAGCGGAACTGTAGCTCGATAAATTTAATAAGTCCAAATAAGATATGGATGGTTATTCACCCGCGAAGCACCTGATACCACACGACACATGAATATGGCTCTCGACCACCCACAAGGGGTTGGAGGAATGGACTTACCCTGAATGAGGAATGCAATGTTGATTCCCCATATACCAGTCACGAGAGCAAGGATAACCCTATTCTTTTCCCAAATAGCGAATCTGATGGTCTCCATAAGCTTCGTAAAAGGTGTCCCAGAAGAAGACGAACATGCGGAGCACGATCAAGAACGTAGAGGCAGCGAGGGAGAAGTAGGATAAGGTCTGAGGAAAAGGTGATATGAGCTTTATCTTCGGAGATTGGGGTGTGTCCGGGTGCGCACGAACTGTAAATCGACTATGACCTTGGGAAAGCGAGTCATTACAAAACGAGGATAAGGACGTAGACGAATGACATGGCACATACCTGACAGTTGATTGGGGTCGTAACATTCATGCTATATATATTTAGAGCCACAGTTGCGAGGGTAGCTACACGGAAAAGGGAGTAGATCTACCAGACGAGCAAATCAGCTTGTTGCCCATTGAAGTATCGCAGAGCAAAGAAGGGAGAATGATCACAGACCCATATCGTCCACCGGTATGGGCGATGCCCTCGAATGACACTCCACTCGTAATCGAGAGTGATAAAAAACTCCCAACTATGAGTGAGAAATTGAGTTATATGGCACACCGGAAGCGCATAATGTCAATGAGAGAGGCAAACTCACATGAAGATACCATCTACAATACTCCAAAACTTATCGATAGCCGCTGGAAGGGGGGCCTAGTTACCTTCTGATTTCGAGAGGAATTGCCGAGGATCACGCGCACCACTTTCTTTAGCAATTACGACGGGATCGTGGAAGTTGACCATTGTGTTGGTCGAGCAATGGGGTAGATAAACGTGGACCTGGGATAATGGCTCTTCCCATAACAGTGATGCCTGGTAGCCTCACATATATAGATAGTATTAATCTTGGCGCATGAATTATCCTCTTCAAGTTTCTAAGGGCGCCATCAAAGCTACTACTGCGCGCTGATGATGCTGATGATCAGTTCCGGCGTTTGACAGGATGCGACAGATAGACCAGTGGGTGCTGCGGAACCCTCAGTTACAAAGTCTAACCATTACAAAGCAGTGCAGAGGTATTGCATCAAGCAGTTAACTGGCTGAAGGTGTGTGACAACGTAGCAACGATGTCGTTCTGGGCTCGGGGTCAAGCTTGAAATGACTGCCGAACGTTCCCGTGCCATAACCGTCCTTTCCCATATTTATCGACAGACATATCTGTACCACTAGTGTCAGACTTCCCGGGCGACGACGAAATAAATCAACATTTTACACTTACAACTTGAAGGCCGTTGGTGACACGATTCAAGTCCCGTCGCACTGTGTAGGGCTGTTCAAGCCTTCAAGGAGTCAGGAGTGAAAGAGATTCGTCGTGTCACGGTCCTACCGTATATCGGGCGCGTAGTCTACTTGACAGCTGATTTTACGGAGAGTGCGTACATGCCAGTGTGCCAGTCATGTACCAAAGTGGTAGTGGCAGCGAAAGCCTCGGGACTCGGGACCTCGGGAGGCGGTATCAATACTTCCTTTTTAGGCTGAGGCGGAGTTTCAAGTTGAGGTTGATTTTACTTGTTGATTCTAATGCACGATGTTCGATATCCATCCACCCAAATAACCTGACCAATGCGCATACACTTGGGCCCTATCCTCATCGTGGACTAGCACATAGTTGATGTTAGTTGAGTTTTTTTTTGCCGTGCGGTTCGGAAGCACCTTTGCGATTACTGGTAATGCTAGCTAACCATATGTTTTGTCTGTGCGCGTCGGTTTTGTGTCACTGTAATTAGTCGCGGCTGGTGAAACGACTCTCACAGCGACGATGTGCAAGGCAATGACTCCCACAGTGGCCTGTTAGCCTACTGTTCCCCACATCTCCGAGCCATTCTCCCTGCTTTCCTCCGGGCTGGCAACGGCGCCACATATAGAGACCGCGCGAGGCACGCAATGTGTCTCGGCTTCTCCATCACCGCAGGAAGATTCTAAGTACCGGTATAAGGGAACTACTATATGGCTTTGTAAGTTAGAAGTTTTCCTTCTTCCATTCTAATGATCGGTGCTTTTTGAGCACAGTGTTTCAGCTTCCGGTCATTTTCATGATGGCATCATTGTCGTTATTGTTGGCTACAAGATTGTCATAATTGGCGTAAGAGCGGCTAGAATGCAACTGACTGCTGGATCGAGTGCGAACTTTGGAATGTGACATCCAAGTTGCCAGTGAGAGGTCTCGATGCTGGTCGTAACTCGTCGGATGCATCTGTTCTACTTCTTTGTGATTGTGATCCGTCAAAACTATGACTTGACTCTCATTTAGTAGGTTTCTCAGAAATGGATGCACACACGACAGCCTATAGGAGTTCTGTCGTATGGATTACAGAAATATCGGTGTACGCTCAGTACTTGCCCGTAGCACTTGATCTATATCCGGTGATCCAGCCGCATATGATCTAGATGCCTCTTCACATCATGGACTGCTTATTGCGACTCCACCATTATTTCCCATATCCTCAAGGAAACTTCATCCATATTCAGACTTTAAAGTACGTCCCTGTCATTGTCTTTACTAGTGAACAGTGAATCACCGAAGAACGGCGTGAGCAAGTCCTTAAGGATCGAGATAATCTCCTTGAGGAGAGAAGAAGATCAGCGTTTAGCAGTATGGGAAGTACGTTGGCGCGGAGGCTCGTTCCGCACCATGTGCCGATGGCAAAAGAAAGTACATAAGGGAGAGAGAAGGAAAATTGAACTTTTCCCCTCCTCCCCCTACTCCCGATAATCCATCACCGGCATCCCTCCTCCCCCCTCCGCCACCACCGCTTCGTGGTTCGCCCCATCTTGCTGGCCCCCCACTCCCTTGCTCGCTCTTCTCTCTCAACAACAAACTGACAATTATACTACTGCCTTTCTTGCTGAGTTTGCCCCTTTCCGTGACACTCACCTCCTTGTGCTTATGAGTCTGTCACCTGAACTGTACAACTGTCCCCGAGGTCCTTGCTGCCATCGCGGAGCAATCCTGTAGTCCTGCTATGGAGTTGTCACTCCCCTATCGTTATTCACTTGTCGCTTTATTATCGTTCCTCTGTCATTAACATCGGGAAAATGTGCAAAACTTTTTGACTTTTTGGCTTTTTTAAGCTGTAACAAGCTCAAAAGCTAAAAGTGAAAAAGCTGTGACCCAGTCTGAAGTCAGTCATGCTAGAATCTAGATGAATGTTGAGTTTTCAATCGTTGTGTGTTCTTCAAATCTTGACTCCACACTTTTCGTACTTCTATACTCTGTAACTTTTTACAGCTTTTAACTTTCTTTGGCAATGACTGGACACGGCTTCGCGAAATGTAGGATACTTGTCAACTTACCCGAACTGCCCCAGGATTTCTTTGAAAAAGTTCAGAAGAAATTCACTGGATCTTCTTGACGCAACGGCTGCCAGTCCCCACGCTGACTCAAGACGACCGAGTCAGACGGACGGCGATACCCAACACAAACTTGAGCACAATTTTGGCTCTCTCAAAAGCTGCTTAATAGAATATACAATGGCTCTTTACAAACGCTCAGAACCGATGGTACGTCTGAATTTGACCCTTGGGTCTCCGGATTAATGGATGCCCTACTGACTTGGTCCTCGGAGGCTATTTCAGAGAATCAGAATATGCGTAGATCAATATTGATCCACTTGGCCGTTAATGTTACATGACTCTTTTTTCTGCGCCGCTCTCTATATCATGATCACCAACAAGGTCCACGCTCAGTTCGTGCGGCTTTCCGTGCGGACTCCCACCGATATCTGAGACAGAACGATTCGCCTGTGGCGTAAAGTGCTGCTCCTGTGTCGTATCCACGGCCACCTTAATCCCAGTGAAGAATATAGGTCCAGTAGAGGCGCCATTGGCCTCAAACGTGGTTCGACCGCTTGTCGGGAGGATTTTCTGTGATCTATCGTGGTACAGTGAGCACAGAACAGAGGTGAGTGCTAGCTTCTTACACATCAGAGGATAAAAAGTCGGACAGAGAGCGATACATCCGTGCCGCAGCAATTGACAATGCAATACCCCCGGGAAGATGGAGCAACTATATTATATTGCGGAAATGAGTTAGGAGCCACAACTTCTTCCCCACATCAAGAAAAAACGCACGATGCTCATTGGTTCTGAAATTTTGGTCAGTGAACATTATTTATAATCGACGATAGTAGAAAAAAATTATACCATTAAGGTCGAGAAGAATGAACACCTGCACGGGAAATGGCGATGAATCAAAGGAAGAGGCGCAAGAAGATAAATCGACTGGCCATTGGCGTGAGCTTTGCGACGACGACAAGAAAGAGCCAGACGACACCCTTACGAAGGGTAAAACACCGTGAGTCGATATTAGGTAGTTGGAAAGATACGCTACCAGCTTACCTGGTTCCACAAAAAGCGTCCTAAACCCATCATACCATGATGATGACGCAGGCGGTACAAACCAAGGAGCATGATGAGAAACATTATGATATCGGCGACAAATGCAACAATGGTGCTGAGTCTAATGCTGTTCAAGTGGAACACACAGCCCTCGATGTTAAGGTTGCTGTCTACTTCCCATGAAGAGCGGAACTGTAGCTCGATAAATTGAATAGGTTCAAATAGGTAATATGAAAGATTATTCACCCGCGAAGCACCTAATACCACACGACACGTGAATAAGGGTCTCGACCACCCACAGGGGGTGGGGGAAATGGACTTACCCTGAATGAGGAATGCAATGTTGATTCCCCATGTACCAGTCACGAGAGCAAGAATAACCCTATTCCTGTCCCAAATAGCGAATCTGACGGCCTCCATAAGCTTCGAAAAAGGTGTCCCAGAATAAGACGAACATGCGGAGCACGATCAAGAACGAAGAGGCAGCAAGGGAGAAGTAGCATAAGACCTGAGGAGAAGGCAATAAAACGGGGATATAAGCACTGTCTTCAAAGATTGGGGTGTGTTCGGGTGCGCACAAACTGTAAATCGACTATGACCTTGGGAAAGCGAGTCATTAGAAAACGAGGATAAGGACTTAGACGAATGACATGGCACATACCTGACAGTTGATTTGGGTCGTAACATTCACGCTATATATATTTAGAACCGCAGTTGCGAGGGTAGCTACACGGAAAAGGGAGTAGATCTACCAGACGAGCAAATCAGCTTGTTGCCCACAGACATATCGCAGAGCAAAGAAGGGAGAATGATTACAGACCCATATCGTCCACCGGTATGGGCGATGCCCTCGAATGACACTCCACTCGTAATCGAGAGTGATAAAAAATTCCCAACTATGAGTGAGTAATTGAGCTACATGGTACATCGGAAGCGCATGATCATGCCATAATGTTAGTGAGAGAGGCAGGCCCACATGAAGATACCATCTACAATACTCCAAAACTTATCGATAGCCTCTGAAAGGGGGGTCTACTAGTTACCTTCTGATTTCGAGAGGATTACGCACCACTTTCTTTAGCAATTACGACGGGATCGTGGAAGTTGACCATCGTGTTGGTCGAGCAATGAAGTAGATAGATGTGGACTTGGGATAATATCGGACGACCATCCTCTTCAAGTTTGTAAGGGTGCCATCGAAGCTGTTGGGCGCCGATTATCAATTCCGGAAAAGACGGCGTTTTGACAGGATACGGCAGATAGATCCGTGGGTGCCGCGGGACCCTCAATTACAAAGTCTAACCATCACAAAGCAGTGCAGAGGTATTGCGTCGTAGTAATTGGCTGAAGGTATGTGACAACGTCGCAACGACTCGGATGTCGTTCTGGGCTCAGGGTCAAGCTTGAAATGACTGCCGAACGTGCCCTTGCCATAACCGCCCTTTCCCATATTTACTCGACAGACATATCTGTACCCTTAGTCTCAGATTTCCCAGGCCACGATGAAACAAATCAACATTTTACACTTACAAGGCTGTTGCCACTGGCAGTGGTGGCACGGTTCAAGTTCAGTCATACTGCG
>QFEZ01001292.1:0-14096 GCA_003316425.1 Russula lepida
TGAGTCTGATGAAGAGGCAAAGACTCAAAATGTGGTATATGAGGAGGTATTACTGCCAGTGGAAGGGATGCCACAATAGGCTTCATTGTAGATAGAATTGATGTTAGAGTTGATAGGACAATACCCTAGATTGTAAATAAGACTGATATGATTCCATAGATGGCCTTTAAATACACACCTGTCAAAGAGTTCCAATGCTTAGCACAAAATACCAAAGAAAACCTTATTCTGCAGAAAAAAATAAGCCACATGTAGACAGTTGGATATTTTAGAGTAATATCTAACAAAGGGGGTTTGGGGGCAATGCCCCCAACAAGCTATGGCCTGGGCCGAAGGCAAGGGGAGCGAGCTTGCGAGCACCCCGTGCTGTAGGCACGGCCAAAAGCTTGTCAAAGCTATAAAGTTCATGAGTCCTATATGGTGTTATTCATCGCTTGGAAAGGAAATTTCTGAGTAAGCGGTTCCCACAATTCCCTTATTACTTAGCATTACTCAGCACTAATCACAACATCCCAGAATGGATTCTGATGTAAGCAACAAGAAAGGAAACCATATTAGTCAGCAAAAACTCGAACATAAGGGTTAAAATGGAAAGATAAGGGTTGATTTGAGGAGATAAGGGTTGATTTGGGAAGATAAGGGTTGATTTGGGAAGATAAGGGTTGATTTGGAGAGATAAGGGTTGATTTGAGGAGATAAGGGTTGATTTGGGAAGATAAGGGATGATTTGAAGAGATAAGGGCTGATTTGAGGAGATAAGGGTTGATTTGGGAAGATAAGCATTGATTTGGAGAGATAAGTGTTGATTTGAGGAGATAAGGGATGATTTGGAGAGATAAGGGCTGATTTGAGGAGATAAGGGTTGATTTGGAGAGATAAGGGCTGATTTGAGAAAATTAGGATTGATCTAGAGAGATAAGAGTTGATTTGAGATGATAAGGGTTGATTTGGAGAGATAAGGGTTAATTTGAGAAGATAAGGGTTAATTTGAGGAGATAAGGGTTGATTTGGGAAAATAAGGGTTGATAAGGGTTGATAAGATAAATTTGAGGAGATAAGAGTTAATTTAAGGAGATAAGAGCTGATTTGAGAAGATAAGGGTTGATTTGAGAAGATAAGGGCTAATTTGAGAAGATAAAGGTTGATTTAAGGAGATAAGGAGATAAGAGTTGATTTGGGAAGATAAGAGTTGATTTGGGAAGATAAGGGTTGATTTGGGAAGATAAGGGTTGATTTGGGAAGGTAAGGGTTGATTTGGGAAGATAAGGGTTGATTTGGGAAGATAAAGGTTGATTTGGAGAGATAAGGGTTGATTTGTAAAGATAAGGGTTGATTTGAGGAGATAAGGGTTGATTTGTAAAGATAAGAGTTGATTATAATAGATAAGGGTTGATTTAAGGAGATAAAAGTTGATCTAGAGAGATAAGAGTTGATTTGAGATGATAAGGGTTGGTTTGAAGAGATAAGGGTTGATTGAGGAGATAAGGGTCGATTGGGAAAGATATGGGTTGATTTGGGGAAATAAGGGTTGATTTGGGGAGATAAGGGTTGATTTGGGGAGATAAGGGTTGATTTGGGGAGATAAGGGTTGATTTGGGGAGATAACAGTTGATTTGAAAAGATAAGAGCTAATTTGGGGAGATAACAGTTGATGATAAGGGCTGATTTAAGGAGGGTAACTATGTATAAAAAGAGCAACTATATGTAAAAAGAATAATTATATGTGAAAAGAATAACTATATATAAAAAGAGCAACTATATGTAAAAAGAGTAACTATATATAAAGAGAATAACTATATATAAAAAGAGCAACTATATGTAAAAAGAGTAATATGTAAAGAGGATAACTACATATAAAAAGAGCAACTATATGTAAAGAGAGTAACTAAATATAAAAAGGAAATCTATATGTGAAAAAAGCAACTATATATAAAATGAATAACTATATATAAAAAGAGTAATTGTGTATAAAGAGTAACTATAAATGAAGAGAATGACTACATATAAAAAAGTATAAAAAAGCACTATACTATATTTGAAAAGAGTAACTATATGTAAAAAGAATAACTATAGATAACTACAGATAAAGAGAGTAACTAAATATAAAAAGGGTAACTATATGTGATTATAGATAAAAAGAGTAACTATGTGTAAAAAGGATGCCTATATGTAAAAAGAGTAATTATATATACAAAGAGTAATTATATGTAAAAAGGGTAACTATATGTAAAAAAGGATGACTATATATAGAAAGAGTAACTATATAAAAAAGAATAACTATATATAACTATAAATAAAAAGAGTAACTAAGCTAAATATAAAATGGGTAACTATATAGGAAAAAGGGAACTATAGTTATCTATAGTTAAAAAGAGCAACTATATGTGGCTATAGATAAAAATAGTGATTAAATACAAAGAAAATAACTATATATGAAAAGAGTAACTAAACAAAATATAAAATGGATAACTATATAAGAAAAGAATAATTGAATTAATTGGATAATTGGATGAGTTAGATGGATTTCTAATAAGTTATAGATGATGCCTAAGGCAGAAAAAAGAAGCTTAAAGATTGATATAAATATATATAAAAAGGAGAACTATATATGAAAAAGATAATGATAAAAAGAGTAACTATAGACTATAGATAAATGGATAACTATAAGTAAAAATAGGATTACTTATATAATAGAATAGTTGGCAGAGATGAATAGGGGTTTGGGGGCAGCACCCCCAATAAGCTGTGGCCTGGGCCAAAGACAAGGGGGGTGAGCTTGCAAGCCCCCTGTGCCATAGGCACAGCCAAAAGCTTGTCTTAATACTATAAAGTTCAGCAGTCCTATATGGTAGTTTAGGAGGGCTGAGAAAGGAAATTTCTGAGTAAGCTATTCCTAGACACCTAGAAAAGGCAGGCATATTACTCAGCATTACTCAGCACTAAACACAACATCCTAGAATGGATTCTGATATAAGCATTGGTAAGCAACAAGAAAGGAAACTATATTAGTCAGCAAAAACTCGAAGATAAGGGTTAAAATGGAAAGATAAGGGTTGATTTGAGGAGATAAGGGTTGATTTGGGGAGATAAGGGTTGATTTGAGGAGATAAGGGTTGATTTAAAAAGGGTAACTATATATAAAAAGAGCAACTATATATAAAGAGAGTAACTAAATATAAAATGGATATCTATATGTGAAAAAGGCAACTATATATAAAATGAATAACTATATATAAAAAGAGTAATTGTGTATAAAAGAGTAACTATGAATGAAGAGAATAACTACATATAAAAAAGTATAGAAAGGCACTGTACTATATTTGAAAAGAGTAACTATATGTAAAAAGAATAACTATATGTAAAAAGGGTGACTATATAAAAAAAGTGATTGAATTATTATGAGAAGATGAGCTATATGGAAAAAAGATAATATAACTATAGATGAAAAGAGTAACTAAATATAAAGAGAATAATTATATATAAAAAGTAAAAAGGATGCATATATGTAAAAAAAGTAATTATATATAAAAAGGGTAACTATATGTAAAAAAGGATGACTATATATAAAAAGAGTAACTATATATACAAAGAGTAATTATGTGTAAAAAGGGTAATTATATGTGAAAAAGGATAACCATATATAGCTATAGATAAAGAGAGTAACTAAACTGAATAGAAAATGGATAACTATATAGAAAAAAAGTAAGTATAGTTATGTATAGTTAAAAAGAGCAACTATATGTGACTATAGATAAAAATTATGACTAAGTACAAAGAAAATAAGTATATATAAAGAGAAAAATTGAATTAATTGGATAATTAGATAAGTTAGATAGTTCTCTAATAAGTAATAGACTATTTTAAGACAGAAAAAAGAAGCTTAAAGATTAATATAATTATGTATAAAAAGGAGAACTATATATGAAAAAGATAAGAATAAAAAGAGGAACTATAGACTATAGATAAATGGAGAACTATAAGTAAAAAAAGGGTTACTAATACAAGAGAATAGTTGGCAGGGACAAACAGGGGTTTGGGGGTAGTGCCCCTAACAAGCTATGGCCTGGGCTGAAGGCAAGGGAGTGAGCTTACAAGCTCTCCATGCTGTAGGCATGGCCAAAAGCTTGTCAATATATTATAGGGTGAATCACAGAAAAGAAAATTTAGTCAGCGAGGCAGGATTGGTTAGTAGCAAGCATTACAGGACATGTACCAAAGAAAATAGATTTTTGAACACTAAGACCTTACAATGCACCAAAAAAAATAGATTTTTTTGACACTAAGTCCCTACACTCAGGTCTTCTGCCCTTTTTTGCACCGAAAAAATTCACTTTTTGGACTGTTAATCCTTAGCTTTTTTTGGCACCTTTTTTGCACCAAAAAAATTCACTTTTTTGAACACTAACCCTATACCTAGAAGCTCAGCCATAGGCACTTCAGCCACTCAGGCACTCTAGCCACTCAAAACTCAGGTATTCTAGCAATTCAGCCACTCCAGCCACTTAGCCATCCAGCCACTCTCTTGGCTGCCTCTGCCTTTGCCTCTGCCTCTGCCTTTACCTGCCTTTGCCTCCACCTTTGCTACAACTACTATTTGGTTGTCCTAAATGGTGTATATGTCCTTTATCACTCCTTTTTTGGCTATTCTAATATCTTTTCCCTTTTATTTTGGCAGTTCTGCTTTGTCCACATCACAAGTATCCTTTTCTGCTTTTCATGCATCATTTCTGCTTTCCTCTAGGGTGTGTATCTGTTCACTCTTTCTTTTATTGACTTTGACACTAAAGCCTTCTATTTAGCCCTTTTCAATACCTCTTTGGCTGGCCTTTTCTGGTGCTGCACATGCCAGCTTTTGGGTTTTTAAGGAATTGGAAGATTTCTTTGGGAATCTGTGTTCAAGGTAAAGCTTAGTGAAGTCATATATACCTGGCTTCCCTATGAAAGCAGGGTGTTTGCCAGTTGCTATCCTTTTGGGATTCTTTGAGTCTCATAAGTGGGACCTCTCACTTGGCACAGTATTGTAGGGAGATTGGGTTGGTGGGGTGGTTTTACACCACAATTAAGTTACCTTCCCTTCCTTTTTGGAAGTTGCTCCACTGTCAACTACCACTGCTACCACTGTATTCACCCTCTTTCTGTATGAGTCTGACTGCTGTGCCACCATTGTTTTTGCTTTGCTTTGCTTTGCTTTGCTTTGCTCTTAGCTGTTCTTTAGCTTTGCTATTTCTGTCCTCACTCCTCCCCTCTCCTATCTTTGTCCTCTTTCCATTGTTGCAGATCCTACAATATGTTGTCTACTCCTCCTCCTTCTCCTCCACCCCCTGCTGGAGATAATAATATTCCTATTACACCTCCCACATCACCTCAGTGACACCAACAAGCCACACATAACCAGGAGCGTACCTTACATCAAATAGGTTCCCCTGAACAATGTAGGATTCCTGCAGTTCCCCCACACCCTCCTCCTCCTCCTACTGCACCAGTTACTGTCCATGGGCAAACTTACAATTATTTGCCAGCTAACTTGGCTGCACTAGCAGCTGCCATTCCTCCTCATCCTAATCCTATATCTTCAAGGAGACATGGCCATGCCCCACTTCCCCCTTCCCCTCCCCCTATTTCTGCTATTGCCTTTGGGTCTGGTCTTGGTTCTAGCTCTGTAGCTTCTGCTCTTGGTCCTGCCTTTGTTCCCCCCTCCCCCAATCCTACCTCAACCTCCAATATTCACCCTCCTCAACAAATATTAACCTATGGTGAATTGGCTGCTAGATATGCAGCTCTTCCACCTCTTTAACCTCAAAGACATTATAGGGTGCAAAATCCTGTAAGTGTCAATTATAGCTTATTATGAGATATATTCTTATAATAATTAATTAGACTGCTTCTCTTGCTCCTCCTTTTGTTCCTGCCCCTTCTGCTCCTCCTATTGTTCCTGCTGCTACTACTGCTACTGCCCTTGCCCTTGTCCCTGCCCCTGCCCCTGTCCCTGCCCCTGCTCCTGCCCCTGCCCCTGCCCCTGCCCCTGCTCCTGCTTCTGCTCCTGCTCCTGCTCCTGCTCCTGCTGCTCCTGCTGCTCTTGCTGCTTCTCCTGCTTCTGCCCCTTTTGCTCCTATTCCTGTAAGCTTTAAATTTGGTTTTTTGAAGAAATATCTTGCTAAAAATTATTATATATAGCCTATTTTACTTGCTGCTTCACCTGCTTTTTCTGCCCCTTCCACTCCTCCTACTCCTCCTATTGCCATTGCTCATGTAAGTTTTGATTTTGGCTTTAAAAAAATACATCTTGCTAATTATTACACATAGCCTAATGATAACAATATTCCCTTTCAACTTCCCATTGCACATCAACTTTTTGATCCTGCTTGGCAGGTTCATAATCTTGGCTAGATGGCTATTATCTGCACTTATTGCCATGCTTTTCATTGAATGGCTGAATCTCTATCACGCTCTACCAATACCAATATTAAGTTTGGTATGTGTTGCTACCAGGGCAAAATCTCTCTCCCCTCTTTTCAGCCAGTTCCTCCTGAGCTTTATGAGCTTTTAACTCACCAAGATGCAGTTGGGAATCAATTTCGACATCACATTCACAATTATAACAGCGCATTGGCAATGACATCAGTTGGTAGAGATATTAATTACTCAATCAATGAAGGTGGCCATAGTCCTTACACCTTTGTGCTTCAAGGAGAACTTTCTCATTTGGTTGGCTCTTTACTTCCTGATGAGAATGTACCTCCAAGATATGCATAGCTATATATTCATGACACTGATGTTGCTTTAAATCATCGCTTGCAACATTCTGCCAACACTCAGCTTGACCCTCAAATCTTGGCCATTCTCCAAGATATGCTCTATCGCTCTCATCCTGCTGTTCAGCTCTATAGACAAGCATTTGAGTTACTGTCATTTTCACATGACTTTGCAGTCACATGATTTTTGTTACTTCATTTTTTGCAAATTTTCAACAAGCTATATCTCATTCAATTCTTCATAGATCTCATAGATATTTTAGGAGTGAGTCCTTGTATATGTAGGCTAGTTTCATGTTAATTTTGTAGCCTGATGTGGGCTCATTAATTTTTTGATTTTTGACCAGTACATATGAACACCCATAGTGTCGAATGCTTATATCTCCTGTAATATTGAATGTAATGGCAAGCTGTTTGGTGATTATATTTATACATATGTGTTCTAGTTGCACGGAAAATATGAAGCCTCCAATCCTAGCCATTCAGTTATAGTAAGCCCACCATTTCTTTACCATGGAGACACAGCAAAATGCTTATAACCAGCCAAATTCTTGATGGAATAGCAAACAAGTTCATATGTGTATTAACAAATAGATAATGAAGTTGCCCCTAAGTTTTGGTGATCTGATTGCAAGCCTACAATATGTTATGCACATTACAGATCTTCATCCTATGAAATGCCAAATAATGGCATAAGTGAGTCTGTAAGGACTGAGTTTTATAACCCTAGAGAGATTATATTACAATAAGAGAGAGTAGATTACAATAAGAGAGAGTAGATTACAATAACAGAGAGTAGATTACAATAAGAGAGAGTAGATTACAATAACAGAGAGTAGATTACAATAACAGAGAGTAGATTACAATAACAGAGAGAGAGGGTCAGCATTCAACAAGGGGCAGGATGTGTGTTGGCTTGTTTGCTTGCACTAACACCTGGCACCCTCAAGCTGATGTAGCTAAGCTAGCAGCTGCAAAGGTTGGTTGTTGTCCCAGATAAGATGCAGTGAGAAGGGGATAGATAAGAGAGGGAAAGACCAGGGCACAAGGTGGATAGCAGTTCCACACAAGCAAGTGCCAAGGTGACTAGACGAGACGAGAAAGCATGCAAGAGAAAAGGGAAAACAAACTGAATTCTACTGTACTACTATGCAACCCTTGAAAGGAGGCAGTTTATATACATTTTGAAGTCCCTACTAAGTAATTGAGATTGGAGGTAAGGAGTGAGCAGTGTTGGTAAGGAGTGGGTATATGGGTCGACATTGCACTGGATAAACAGGAAAGTGTATAGGAAAAGGGAAGGGGAAAGGCGGGCTGTGGGGGTGGGAAAGAGCATGATTCATTTGCAAGAGTCTTGTGGCAGTGGCAGTAGTTGAGGTGGAGGCAATGAGCGAGGGTCAACAGTTGAAAGGGAGGCAGTGAGATGAAATGAACAAGTCCGATGCAGGCGCTCCAACCAGAACACACCACTTCATCCACATTTCCATCAACACTTGAACTGCACCCCAACCAGCCCTTTCTCACCTCGGAAGAGTCATTTATTGAACTTGATGTCACCAATCTTACCCCCTTTCCATGGCCAACAAACAGCCATTCCTCAAACCCCGATGTCAGACCAGGGTTTAGCAGCAGCCATCTACCCACTGCATCTCATGGATCTGTCTGGACTCACTCCTCAGTCCCTCTCACTGCTCACGACTATTGTCTCATTATTCCCCCCATCTCAATAGGATACCATCTCCCAAGTGCCCCAACAATCTGTTTTGTCATTCCAGGCCAGTCATTTTTCCGGCCCAACCATCTGCCACTGGACATACAACTCCCACCACATACTACCCACCCCTCACCCACCATTTGGCAGCATCAGTGGAGGGTCTGTAATGGTACATTTCTCGGCATCTAACTCCTACAGAACTTCAGAATTTGCCCACTCATTGTTGGGATATAGTGCCAGCCCTGATGCTGCTGACCCCTCAGTCAGTAGGGGATACAACACCCTGTTTTCTTTCCATCCAGCCCAAGATCAGCAAGGGGCAAAAGAACTGCATCAAGGCTCTCTATGACTGTGTGGTTTGGTCATATCACCAATTTCACTGAGACAGTATCCTGCATCCACATCAACATGAACAAAAAGTCAAGCTTTGTTGTATGATTGTAACAATGCTGCAGAGCTAGGGACCCTGCATGTTCTTCTGGAATATCTAGATGTAAAAACAATATGCTGTTCATGTAAAAATTATGCTGTCCATGTATTGTAGCATTTATAAGCATTATACTATACTGTATAACATGGGATGAAGATCTGTAATGTGCATAACATATTGCAGGCTTGCAATCAGATCACCAAAAATTAGGGGCAGCTTTATTATCTATTTGTTAATACACATATGAACTTGTTTGCTATTTCATTGAGAATTTGGCTGGTTATAAGCATTTTGCTATGTTTCCATGGGAAAGAAATGGTGGGCTTACTACAACTGAACAGCTGAGATTGGAGGCTTCATATTTTTCGTGCAGCTAGAATACATATGTATAAACATAATCACCAAACAGCTTGCCATTACATTCAATATTACAGGAGATATAAGCATTTGACGCTATAGGTATTCATATGTACTGGTCAAAGATTGAAAAATCAATGAGCGCACATCAGGCTACAAAAATTGGCATGCAACTAGCCTATATATACAAGGACTCACTCCGAAAATATCTAAGAGATTTATGAAGAATTGAATGAGATATAGCTCGTCGAAAATTTGCAAAAAATGAAGTAATGAAAATCATGTGACTGCAAAGTCACATGAAAAAGACAGTAACATGGAATATGCCTCCTGAGGACCAATGTAGGATTGCATTGCACTTTCAACAAAATAGTGATAGGCATCGCTATCAAGCCCCTGATCCATTTGTCAGAGAGATTGCTGTCATTCTTCCTAGTGATGGAGACACTTCTGCTAGTGCTCAAGATATTATTCTACATTGAAAGAGTGGCTGGCTTCAGCACATCCTTGATTCACATCCTTTATATCCTGCATTGTGCTATATCTTGCTATTTCCAACTGGGCAGCTTCAGTGGCACCCAAAAATCCCTTTTAATGAGCAGAAGGATCAAGCAAGGCCACCCAATAATAGTGATGACAACTTTGTCTCCTTGGCATTGTATTTTTGCTATCAGTTTCACATTTGCCCTGCTGACTTGGATTCTAATCATCTTTTCCTTGCTGGCAAACTCTTTCAAGAGTATATTTGTGAAGCCTGGGCTGTTGCAGAGCAAAAGCACCTTGGTCAGCTCAAACATATTCAGAAACAGCTAAGGGTCGAGATTTATCAGGGCTTGGCTAATACCATTGCTGCCAATGCTGACACCAATCTAAACAATCTAGGCCAGTGCTTTATTTTTTCCTTCATCATTTACTGGAGGTACTTGCCATATGTAGCAGCAATGTTAAGATGCACTAGCTATTAATCGCCACTTTGGAGGAGGAGACCTTTTTATCACCATGACTGCCAGCCCTTATTGGCCAGAAATACAAGATGCCCTTTTTGAAGGCCAAACTCCTTCTAATTGTCCTGGCTTGGCAGTATGAGTCTTTCATGCCAAGCTTGAATCCCTTATCAAAGACTTTCAGGATGGCATTCTGGGTGAAATTAATGGCTTTCTCTACACCATTGAGTTTCAAAAGAGGGGTCTTCCTCATGCCCATATTATCCTTTTTCTCAAGCCCCATGCCAAGCTGTATACTCCAAATCAGATTGACAGCCTTATGTCAACTGAGTTTCCTGTCGACAATCCAGAGCTACTTGATCTTATCAAAAAGTTTATGGTCCATGGGCCCTGTGGCCAATATAACCCTGATGCACCTTGCATGGTTGGCAATACCTGTACTAAGGGGTTTCCCAAGCCTTTTAGGGAGCAAACTACAGTAACAAATGACTCTTATGCAAGGACCAGACATTCTAATACTGGCCAAACTGTTGAGGTTGGTAGAGAGTCACACCACCTTGACAATAGATGGGTAGTTTGTCACAGCAAATATCTTATCTGGAAATGCTGATGTCATATCACATATCAATGTGGAGTCTATTGCATCAGTCAAGGCTATCAAGTACATTTACAAGTACATATACAAGGGCCATGATCACACTACTATGGAGTTTGGCAGGTGTATTGATGAAGTCAAGCAGTACTTGGATGCAAGATATGTCAGTAGCTGTGAAGCAGGATGGTGTCTCTATTTCTTTAAGATGCATGACCATGACCCAAGTGTTTTGCATCTACAAGTTCACCTTCCCCAGCAGCAAACAGTTGTCATAAATACTGATAGAGACAGAGATGCACAAGATGTCCTTGACAGGAATGAGGACAAGGATACCACTCTCACTGCATGGTTCAAGGCCAACACACTTTATCAGGATGGGGTGATCAATAACACCATTTACCAGGACTTTCCTGGAAAGATGGTGTGGAACAAGAATAGGCACATCTGGACTATTAGGCAAAGGGGCTTTTAGATTGGCAGGATATACTATGCTCATCCCTCTTCTGGAGAGTGCTTCTATTTGTGCCTTCTCCTTACAGTAGCCAAGGGTGCAACCTCTTTTGAAGACCTTCACTCCTTTGAAGCCATTCAATATCCCTCCTTTAGGGAAGTTTGCATTGCACATGGCCTTTTGGAGGATGACAATAAGTGGCATCATTGTCTTCAAGATGCAAGGCATATGCAAACAGGTCGTCAACTATGCCACTTATTTGTTACCATCCTTAAGGACTGTGCTCCTGCTAATCCAAAGGGAATTATGGGACACTTTTTGGCCACATATCTGTGATGACCTCAAATATCAACTCAGGGAACACATCTTTCAAAACAGAGACATGGAACCATCTGAGGCATAGATCCAGGACTATGGGCTTTATCTCATAGATCAGCTTCTTGATCAGTCTGGAAAGAGGCTATCTGATTGGCCCTCTATGCCACAAGTGGTCAATAACTGGAATGCCTATATTGCAGATCAAAACCCCCTTATTGCAGAGCAAAGACAATACAGCCTTGAGGACCAGGCTGCTCTTGCAGGACAGTGTATGGGCAATCTTAATCCTAACCAGCACTCTGCCTTTGACAAGGTTACTACTGCCATCACTAACAAAACAGGGGAGACCTTTTTCCTTCATAGCCCTGGAGGCACAGGCAAGACTTATCTCTACAACACCCTTTGTCACTACTTGTGCTCACAAAACAAGATTGTCATTTGTGTTGCATCCTCTGGCATTGCTGCTCTTCTCCTTAAGGGTGGTCGTACTGCACATTCACACCTTAAGATCCCTGTTCCTTGCAATGAGACAACATTTTGCACTAAAGCCAAGAACTCTCAGTTGGCAGACTTAATTCACCAAACTGACTTGGTCATTTGGGATGAGGCTCCTATGCAATACTGCCATATTATGGAGACAGTGGATTGCTCCTTTAGGGACTGGTGTGACCCTGATAAGCCCTTTGGTGGTCTTACCATAGTGTTTGGTGGTGACTTTCAGCAAATTTTGCCTGTTATTCTCAAGGGTTCTAGAGCTGAAATTGTGGGGGCCTGTATGCAAAGATCTATCCTGTGGAGGAAGATTACAGCTCTCTAGCTTAATCAAAATATGCGCCTTAACACTCACATTGAAGCTGAAGCAGCCTTTGCAAAATGGCAATTGGAGGTGGGCCATGGCAAACATACAGATGGATTGTTGGGGGATGGTACCCTATTGAGATGGGGGGAATGATAAGATGACAGTCACGAGCAGTGGGAGGGTCCAAGGATGTGAGTCCAGACAGATTCATGAGATGGAGTGGGTAGACAGCTGCTGCTAGACCCTGGTCTAACATCAGGGTTTGAGGAATGGTTGTTTGTTGGCCATAAAGAGGGGGTAAAATTGGTGACACTGAGTTCAACAAATGACTCTTCTAAGGTGAGAAAGGGCTGGTTGGGGTGTGGTTCAAGTGTTGATGGAAATGTGGATAAAGTGGTGGTGGGCAAGCAGTTGAGGATATAGGTGAGATGGGTGATACAGTGGAGGGGGCACAAAAAAACTGGCCAGGGTCATGAAAGGAATGACTACTGGGTTGATGGGAAGGGAAGCAACCTGCATCTTGTATGAACCAGGTATAAGAAGGAGTGAAGGGTGCATGGGGAGCAATAATTTGGGAAGCAAGAGGGGGAGTGAGTAGCCAAAGTCCTTGTCATATTCTCCCAATCCATTAACAGTTTGCTCTTCTTCTGGTCATTGAACAGATCAGATAGCCAGACCATTCAGTCAAAAATAGTTACACTTCTGGTTCCCCTGACATGTACAAGTGGTCATACAAGTGGGACTACCCGATGGCCAGCCAAACCAGCGTATATGTGGTTCCAGCCGACCCAAAAAATGTTATATTCCCAAATTAGTATAGTGTAGGTGTAAGGTGTACTTGACTAATACCACATGTGCAATCATATGTTCTATGCACATATGGTACCGGCCAGCTGTGCTGAACACAGGCAGTTGGCCGGTACCATATGTGGGATTATATATGCCATGTGCATATGGTACTGGCCAGCTGTGCTGAACACAGGCAGTCGGCTGGTACCATATGTGGGATTATATATGCCATGAGCATATGGTACTGGCCAGCTGTGCTGAACACAGGCAGTCAGCTGGTACCATATGTGGGATTATATATGCCATGTGCATATGGTACCAGCCGGCTGTGCTGAACACAGGCAGTCGGCCGGTACCATATGTGGGATTATATATGCCATGTGCATATGGTACCGGCTGGCTGTGCTGAACACAGGCAGTCAGCCGGTACCATATGTGGGACTATATATGCCATGTGCATATGGTACCAGCCAGCTGTGCTGAACACAGGCAGTTGGCTGGTACCATATGTGGGATTATATATGCCATGTGCATATGGTACCGGCTGGCTGTGCTGAATACAGGCAGTCGGCTGGTACCATATGTATGACCATGCATGCTATGTATATATGGTACCAGCCATGCTGAATATGGGCAGTTAGTTGATACTATATGCACAATCACACAATGCACATATAGCACTGGCTAACCATGAAAGTTAGATTGTACACATACAAGAATATCCTGATTCCATTAAATATATGCAAACTAGATTTCACTAAAAGTTTATGTTTTTTTCAAACTTCTCTTCGGCATTTTTTCTGAATCTCTCCCAAATGTTCTTTTGCTTTGCAGCATATGCCTTTAATCCTGGTTTTGGATAAGTTTTGTATCGCCACTCCCATTCTTGCTCATGGTGTTTGAACCATAGAGTGGTCCAAACCATCTCATGTTTTACAATTTGTAGC